>VZRU01009798.1:57847-71148 GCA_013398155.1 Pedionomus torquatus | reverse complement strand
TTTTTTTTTTTTTTTTTTTTAATTAAGAACTATGTGAAAACTTCATTAAACTTGATGGAGGACAAGTGTCAAGACAAGGAGTAGGTCTGTGCAAAACTTCATGAAGTCCATCAAGGCCAAATGCAAGGTCCTATACCTGTTGGGGCAAGTCCCAGTATTAGTGGATGCTGGGGAATGGATGGCTGGAGAGCAGCCCTGATGAGATGAACTTGGAGGTACTGATGGATGAAAAATCAGAAATGATTTAGCAAGAGAGCCTAGGCTGCATAACAAGAAGCATGGCCACCAGGTCAAGGGAGGTGATTCTCCCCCTCTATGCTGCTCTCATGAGATCCCACCTGGAGTATTGCATCCAACTCTGGGATCCTCAGCACAGGAGAAACCTGGAGCTGTTGGAATGAGTCTAGAGGAGGCAACAAAAATTATCAGAGGGCTGGAGCATCTATCCTGTGAAGAAAGGCTGAAAGTATTGTGGCTGTTCAGTCTGGAGGAAAAAAGGCTCCGTGGAGATGTTACTGTAGCCTTTTAATATATAAAGGATGTTTATAAGAAAGACAGAAAGAGACTTTTCCCCAGGGCCTGTAGCGACAAGACAAGGGGCAACATTTTTAAACCAAAAGAGGGTAGGTTTAGATTGGAAGAAATTTTCTATGATGATGGTGGTGAGACACTAGTGTGAATGGCCCAGAGAAGCTGTGGATGCCTCATCCCTGGAAGTGTTCAAGGCCAGGCTGGACGGGGATTTGAGCAACCTGGGCTAGTAAAAGATGTCCCTGCCCATGGCGTGGGAGTTGGAACTAGATGATCTTTAAAGGTCCCATCAGATCCAAACCATTCTGTGATTCTACAAATTCCTACCAGTAGCCCAAGTTCACACATAATTCACACGCTCTAAATTTTAAATGCTCTGAAAATAACACAGCGTCAAGCCCTCCTTCACAGAGCTTTCTTCCCTATTTAGTGGAGTCACTTTGCAGTACTACAACCCCTACAGGGCTAGCTTCCTCAGGCAACCCATCCATGCATCAAGTTATCGTAACTAAACAAAGAACCAAGCTGCAAGACAGATATTTTGAATGAAGTTTCTCCCTGAAGTTTCTCACCATCTTATCCTTGAAGAGCTATCAGCTGCTCCTTACTCATTTTTCTTCCTTATGTGTTCCCCAGCCCCCGCAGGCTGAAACTCAACCCAAACCTGACTGCTGGGTGACGCAGGGAAATGAAGAGCTGATTTGATTTGGCTTCTGGCCATTTGCATAGACCTTATTAATGAGAGTTTGGATGTATTTAAACTCTGTTTCCAGCAGACGCCAGAGCCAGGATAAACTCTGTACTTGTGTGCGCACAGTGAAGCTCAGTGACAAGTCTGTACTTGAAAACAGCTTCAAACCCAAACTCACCTGGCAGCCTGGGAGCACCCGGTATTTTACTTTTCCAAATTCTGCCCTCCACCGCCCACTCTGGGTTTACAAATTGGTGTCTAATTGGCAAATAAATTAGCAGGCACCTGGACTCTCTTTTCTGCCCTGTGAAAGAAACTGCCTTTCTCATAACCGGTTGCCCTACATCTTACAGGCGCTTTAGATTTAATCTGGCCTGAAGGATTTTGCCAGCTGAAGTCCTGCTAGCACAGGTTTCTGCTGGTGGTTTTGAAAAGCTGCCCAGAAAGGTACCTTGAAGCAGCCATGGAGAGTGGGTAAGAGATTTTGCAGTGATATCTAACAAGGCTCACACCATTTAATACACAGAGTGAAAACACACACTAGAGTGAACTAGACCAAAATCTTATTTCTTACATCCTTAAATTTAGTTTGTTCCAGGTCAGTATGCAAATGATTATGTAATTTCTATGGTCTGAAATAAGTGGTGTGTTCTAGAATTTGTTTTCTCTGGTATAAGCTGCATTCACAGTAGGATTTTTTTTTCTTCAGTTTAACTGTACCCATCTAATATTTCAGGAAAATTTTTCAGCTACAGACCTGGCCTGAAAACCAGATGGTTTTAATATCTTGGAAAAGTCCTGTAGCCTCATGCAAAGACATTAGAAACAGCTGATATTCTCATTTATGCAGTAGAAGAGAAATAAAATAATTTGATGCAGTACTACATACAGTAGCACCTAATATGCTATCTCAATACTATCGAATTGAAAATTTTACATTCCTTGTCATTTTTTTCCCTTCAACAAAAAAAAAAAAAAAAAAAAAAAGGCAACTAATTTGTTAGCAAACAATATTGGAAATATTTTTGTTTCAACAGTGGGTATTTTTGAAAGAAAATAATACATATGGAAAATCACTCTGACTTTCTCAAATTAGCAACAAAATGGTATTTAAGGGAGGATGATATACGTATTTAAGGGAGGAAAGCAGAAGGCCGCAGCTGCTAAATATTTATCCACATACATTTAGCTCTGAATTTAAGAGAAACTGTCAGCAAAACATAAAAATAAGTGATCTACCTTTTACAGGGCAAATTTTGAGTTACAACTCAGCTCTCCCATGGATTTAATGGGGCTAAACAGAAGTAAATACTGAGGGAACGGTTATAAACTATGTCTTGAAAGAAGCAGTTGGAACAATAAAGGCTCAGGAACTGAACACACAAGTGTGGGGCTGCTGCTAAGGTCATTTGCTACGTACAGCTACATCCCCTTTTTCCAGGGCACATGAACTGGGTTTGCAGCATGCTACCCAGTTGCTGTGTGCTCCCAGGGTTAGTTTAGCATCTGATCCCTGAGAAGACAGTCGTCATCTGTAAAGTGCCCCATAACCTCAGCTCCTCTTTAAAGCAGCAGGACTGAGAAGCTCAAGAGCCGTGCAGGACCATCCAGACCTCTCCAGTGGCCCTTCCAAATATTCAGGAGTTGAAAAACACTGTGCAGTTCATCCTGCGCAGCACCTGAGAGATCTCCCCAGCAAGGTTTTCTCATTCATTGACGTTAATTTATGGCCTCAAAGGACATGGTTGCACAGACACTGCTTTGGATGGCAACAGTGCCTCTATAAGAGCTCCCATTCCCCTTGCAAATTCTCACTCCCATGTTATCCCTTCAGTGAGCCAAATCAGGTGTGTGTGTGTCTGTGTGTGTTGTGTCAGCTTGGTAAACTGATCTGGCTGGAAAACAACCTCTTTTTTTTTCTGTTCTGAATCATTCCAGGCTGTCCCCGTGCAACTGCTTGGTTCAGGGAGGTGATGGGACCAAGTAGTCTTGAACAAGGAGGCGAGAATCGAGCTGGTAATGCAGCTTAGGCAGCACCACCACCCAATGTGAAACTAGGGTCGGACGCTGGATATGTTGCAAGGAAACGGAGGGAGGCACAATAGCGTGCGAACAAGCGCTGGCTTACAAACCTCTGGCACAGACTCAACCATGTGCAGGACACTTTAAGGCCAGCCCCTAAATCCCTCACATAGCTGTTACAGAAGCCCTTGGGCCGCACAAAGAAAAGCAGGAGGAAATCAGAGTTGTAACTAAGTTCGGTGAAGTCAGGTCAACGTGTAAGGGACTTCAGGAAGGGCAGCTCTCATGATGTGTCTTGGCAAGGGAGAGACAGCATAAAGCCTGCAGCTCACATGCTTCTTGCAATTAGCTTTATCCATGCATGACAAGCCAGGCCAGCCTCATTTCTACTTTCCCATTTAGTAAAATGCTTTAAACAAAGTATTAATTCTTTAAAGGCTGGAGCTGGGACCCAAATTTGGATGTCTGCTGTGTAGGTTTCTGATCTCTTTTAGCCCTTTCCTCTTAGGAGGAACTGAATCACACCATAGATGTGCACGAGCGCCAGCCTGGCTGAGGATATGGGGCTGGAGGTGTTGGGTGAAACATGTGGCTCCTCATCTTGGTGCCATGGGGTGGGCAGCAGCTCTTGATGTGACTGGGTGAGAGTGAGAGAACAGTCCCCCAAAAAACAGCTGTGTTTTTGCCCCAAAGCAGGTCACTCTGAAGAGGCAAACAGCAATAATGCAATTTGCTTAAGAGATGGCCATCAGCTGGATTAAATAGTAACCAGGAAATTATCAAGAGACTTCTGGGAGGGGAAAAAGAAAAAGGGAGTCGGCTTCAAAAGAAGTCTAAACAAAGCACGCAAGCTCATGGTAAGGGAAGAGAAACCTGGCCTGCTAATGTGAGATGTCACCCCATCAGCGCAGGGATGTGACTTATGGGTTCCCGTAGCTCTGAGTATGTGGGAGGTGCTTGAAATTTGAGAGTTTATTCGCGGATGATTGTTTGGGCATTTGTAGATGGTTAATGCTCTGGGTTATCTGTTGGATTGCTGATACTGATCCCCCACATGTATAGTACGCTAATCATCAGGTGATAATCAACAAATCAATTACCAATTATTAATGAATCTTTGTGATTGGAACCTTGTGGGTGGAGCTGCTTTTCCTTGTGATGGGAACTAGCAAATTCTACCCTTCTCCCACAGGCAAAAATACAGACTGGAGCAGAAGTAACACCAAAAAACCTTAAAGGCGAGTGTATTCATATAGTTCCTCCCTTAGACAACACTTCCGGAATTCTGAATTCCTTGTTAATTCTGGATTTTTCTTCTCTTTCTCCTCCAGCAGTGTTTCACTGTTATTGAAGGCAGACAGGATCACGTTCATTAGCCTAAATCACATGAATGTGTCTGTGGGAATAATTTAGCTCCGTAACAATGTTGATAACACAATTTTACTGCATTTCTCCCTCTATATTTGTCATAATAGGCTGGTTGGCTGTTCTGATAATTTTCCCATGTAAAAAAGTATCGATATGAGATGTGAATTTTGCTAAATGTGGTTTGTTTTTTTTCATGCCAAAAACTGTCTTTCTCCATCATTACTAAATTCAATGATGGTCACAAGGCTATTTTTCCATTTTGAGTTAAAACTACAAAGTTTCATCATATTACTCACTGGTTTTTGTTTCGTATTGCTTTGTTTCCTTTTAAACCAGCCCTTCGCTGGTGTCACAAGATTTCAGACTCTGTGTGCACATTTCATCTGTGCTAAGAATGGAAAACTTTTCTTAAGTAGCAGGTAATTTACAACAAGCACTTTGCGTTTAAACCACGTTTTCTCATTCATTGGTACTGTATTTGTGCTAGAGCATCACCTAAGGATATAAATTTAATCCCTATGAAGTGCAAGCATGCAGTATCACTTTTGTCATGTTTAGAGCATGGGAGATGGTGTTTACATCAGCGTTGCGATCCCTAGGGACTGGTTGATGATATCTGATACCCTGTAAAATCTGCTTGGACAAAATTGTCCCTGAAAAATATGTATTACACTTCAGCTGTCATTACAAGTTTGGTAACTTTTGTGTCAAGTAACTGCAAAGTCAAAGTTTCTGATCCAGTGCTTTGTGCTCTAGGACCCAGTATCTCCTCCTGTGGAACCCCAGCCTTGGATGGAATTCAGTCTCCATGAACTAGGCCACCACCCTCAGTAAGATGAAGGGCTTCTTGTCTTCATGAAAGCCAGCCTGTTCTTCACCACTGCATCATCTGGTCTAATAAAAGATATTACCTCTCACTCTAGGCATTGCCTCTCTTTTAAGCACTTGACAGTTCAAAAGTTCCCCTCTCTGAAAGAGCATCTTGACATTTCTGTGGTTTCTGTCACCAGAATAGTGTGTGAGCAAAATATGTCCATTATATGAATAAAACTGTTTTATCGCACCAAGAAGATTATCCAGGAAAGAGCCTTTGACTGGATTGCTCCCACCGGGTTTGCCTGGGTGGACAGCCATGCCTCCGTATGCTCCACAGGGTTTCCCAGGGACTCCGGGTGCATAAACAATACTCCAAAAATGAGACTTTTGGCTCTGCCTGCAATACAAACACCACACCAGCTCTTAAGTCAGTCTAGTAAAACAAACGCAAGGCTGTTCCAGAGATCAACCTCAACTGCTTTTGCAAGATTTGATTAGTTCAACAATTTAGTGTCGCAAATACTGAAAAGCAGAAGTTAATAAAATAACCTCAGCACACAGCTTGGTTCATGTTACAGTTGAGAGTGGATGTCTAAATAGCAGAACTCCTGGTTAAAAATGGAAGGCAGAAGTAAGCGAATGACTGGTCATTTGTTTCAAAGACGCTGAACTGCGAACATCTGCATTTCCATCACCATTGTTAACCGTGATGAAATGTACTCACTGTAATTACTTTGCCATCTACTGTGAAGACAAAATGCTTGCAGGAAAAAAAAACGCAGCTTTTCTTTTTTGTCGTTGAATTGGTGTGCCTTTTGTGTACTTGTAGATAATGGTTTGTGTACTTGAAGATACCGTGTAGATAATGACCTGGAAGCCTGATGACAGAGGCAACAGCAAGTATATTCAAGCAACTGGAGATATTTCACAATCGGATGTCACTTTTCTTGCTTTTGCTGCTCAGTCATTCAGCAGTAAATTTTCTTCACGATGCTTTCATATATTTTATTTTCATTACATAACAAACAGCAGGTGTCAGTAGGACTTACCTTAAAAATCGATCTTTTAAACAGCAGCCCTGCAGGCTCAGGATATGGTATGAGAAGACTCTACAGAATGCTCTCCAGCATTACAATATGGAAGCTTTTGAGGGTCTGCCTCCTGCCTCCGACAAATGGACCTCTCTCAGCAGCCCCTCTAACATTTTGCAGGGCAAGACGCCCTGTGAAAATACTCAGTTCTTCCAGCTCATTACCTGGGAACTGCTTCTCTCCAGAACAGATGATGCGTCACTTCCTCATCGTGCAGCTCCCCAGTGCAGCTGTTACACAGTTCAGACGTCAAAAGTCAAACCTGCGATTCAGGGAATAAAACATTTCTCTCTTACCGGTTTGGTGCTGGACTCTCAAAAGAAAAGAGCCCTTTTGTTGTGTTTGAGCAACCTGCTCTAGTGGGAGGTGTCCCCCGCCCATGGCATGGGGTTGGAACTCGATGATCTTTGAGGTCCCTTCCAACTCTAACCATTCTGTGATTCTATGATTCTTCAATGGAGCAGAAATCCTAAGGTAAATTTGGTGCACTGACTTTACACGTTCATTTGACTCTCATAGTTTTCTCAAATCTTCCATCAAAGACTGGAGGAAAAGAAGCTGTGTCTATCAGGCTCAGCTACTTTAATGACTTAGAGTGACTAATCCCACTGGATCCTTCACTTTCTCTATTTGTGACTACGGTTCTCAGCATTTTTATTTTGGGTGCCTTCCTGCATTATTTGCTGCAGGCAAAACAATTTAATTTGCTACTGAAGTTTTGTCAGAAGAACAAATTCTTTCCTAGTAAGTTATTCAGCATCTGCAATGGGCAAAATAAAAGTGGAAAAATGATCTTTCTACAAGTGCCTAGCCTAGTGATATAGCTGTAACTCCTTGATCCATTTTCTTTTGTGGCAAAGCTGGTTTTACAAGCAACCAGCCTCATATTTTTTCCTCATCTGTTTTTTTCTTCTGACATACATACAGACTTCCTCATCTATACTAGTCTTGTACAGCTGTGCTGTACATTGGATTGCCAAATTATGAAATTTAATAATAAGTCATAATATCTCTTTTTATTTTTTCTTTCTTTTTTTTTCTTTTTTTTTTTTTTTTTTTTTTTAATGTATAGTCTGAATTACAGCAGCACTGGCAACTGAAGAACCAATAAACTGCAGGGCGGATATAGGAACATGTAGCTATGGGACAAGATAGGTGACAGCAAGGACAAGGACTTCTTAAGTCAGTTTTGTCATCTGAGAAAATACATGATGTACCTACCGAGATGGGATATGGAGAAGTAGAGTCCACGTTAATAGTATCTGTTCTCTTTCCATAACATATTCATGCCAAGAAACTCCACTGTCATCATCAAGCAGCGCGTGAGCTCATCTCTTCACCCTACGTGAAGAGGACTTAATGCAGTCAAGAGTGAGTTCTTAAATGTCTCCATTTCCTGCATCTTTAACATCCTGTATGATTCACCTGTCTCCCTTTTGCTGCTTAATCCACCCTTCCCCACACGCTTCACTTCAGATATTGCTATGCAAATCATGTTTCTAAATTATTGGGGTTTTTTATTTTTAGTCATGCTCATAAGGAATAGCTGCATCCAGACATACGCAACAGCCCAAAAAAGGAAGTTACTTATATACGCATGTACATCAGTTATTTTACTGACTTAAAAAAGGCTGCATAATCCTTTCCTCAGCAGCTGTATTGGTACAGAGTTTGCTATTGAAAACATTCAAAAGTGATGTTTTTTCAACTGTTTCTGATGTTCAGTTCATAGCTACAAGGATTAGCCCTTTCCCAAGATGCCAAGTTTTCCTATCTGACTTGAAATGGACAAGACTGGAATGCCTTTACAGTCTGATTTTAATGGAAAACTGCAAGGTCTTTTCATTTTCCTTTCCTTCAGCCCCTGAGTCCAGCTCTTATCTTCCTAAGATCAGTTGCGGTCCATCGTCCTTTTCTCTGCTCCATGATTTTCACTGTTTAAAAGGAAAAAGGATGCATGGACATGTATTTGATCCTGTCTTCTAAAGACAATCATTTCACTCACTACAGAGTCTTTAAAAGGAGCTTAATCTTGTCAAAAACATGCACATGTGTTAATTATGGCAATTGCATAGTACTAGTAATGCACAACGTCAGAGTTCTTGAGCAGGAATGGCTAAGGTGCCTTGGGTCTCCTTGCCCTTCCAACATGGGCAGCTGAGCCACTCGTAAAACAGCTGGCAAACAACTAGGCTTAAATGGTGCTGTCACAGAAATTATGGCCTTTGGGTGTAATCACACTGACTACATATTCATAAAGAAATATCCAGAAGAATAAAGCCGAACAAACGTGCACTGATCTGATGGAGATGTGCCGCAGCGCCATAAGGTCTACCAGCAAACCAAGACTATGGTGGCTCTCTCAGGAGTAGTGTGGCCAGCCACCCAGCAGCTGGGTGGAAAGCTGAGGACAAGCCCTGGTTGTCCTCTGCCAGGGTACCAGCACCCTCAGACATGTTTTGTATTTTGACTGGATGCCTGTAAATCAGCATGTCTGGAATTTTTTAGAGGGTCAGCTGACCACCAACTTCCTGGCTGTCTGGTTGCCTTAGGATAGTTATCCCATCCTTCTAATTATTCTGGTTTTACACACAATTATTTTTACACTTCCTTCTTTTAGCATATTGCTGATATTTTTAACTTTAAGCTTATTCCAGGCAGCTCTTTCCTGGAGAACTGGGAAAAAATGATTCTTTACAAAAGGTAGGATTCAATCATTCTGAAACATTAACGGTAAAATTTCAAAAGAAAAGAAGCAAAACCAAAAAAAAACCCAACCCCAAACTTTGGGGCTTCTCTGTAGAAGTCTAACAAGTAGTTGCCAAAGTTGAACTATTTTAGTTGTGTGATTAAAAATACTCATTTCCTGTTTTCCTGATTTAAAAAGGGGGCCTGTATCTTTCCCGCAATTTGAAAACAGAAAGATCCCTCTGCAGAAGCCTGCTGATGTGAGCTCTCAGCCCAATGTTTCTGCTCCCAATCTCATTGATCATGTTTTTGACATTCTGCTGGAAGGTTCTGGGCAGGTTTTTGTGGATGCTTTTCATTTTGGCATATACATTAGAAAAAAAAAAGAGCAAACAACCCCACAACCTAATTTTTCCCCTCTTCCTAAACCAGTGTGGGTCATGGTGGTATTAGCACAAGATGCCTGGTTGGTGCACTCTGGGCTTGCCGAGTTTCCACGTTGTAAACTTTAAGAACAGGTGGGCATTTCTTTCCTCTTTTTCCTCGTGAGTCTGCATCTGTCCAGTTTTCTCATGTTACTGTTGGTGAGGTCTGCAAAAAGCACAGAGGCTTTTAATCACATCCCAAGCCAAGGGTCTAACGCAATACAGTGGTTCCTGGCAACACAGATAAAGATAGAGAGAGCAGCACGGAGTTAAAAAAGCACCAAATGGTATGAAAATCTTTGAAATGCTACCATGCTCTTCTTCTGCAGCGATGCTTTCAGACATTTTTAGCATTGTGCATCTGTATAATGCCTTTTGTGCAAGGATTTTGGAAAATTTTATGGGAGTGAAGCACAAATTCTCTAGCTGATTTTTTTTTTGTTAGACTTTATTAAGAAATACAGTAAAACTACCAACAAATCTACAGTACTGGAGTACTGTGTGCAGGTCTGGAGCCCTCAATATGGAAAGGATATGGACCTGATGGAGCAGGTCCAGAGGAGGGCCATGAAGATGATCAAAGGGCTGGAGCACCTCTGCTACGAGGACAGGCTGAGGGAACTGGGGCTGTTCAGCCTGGAGAAGAGAAGGCTCCAGGGAGACCTTTGAGCAGCCTTCCAGTATCTGAAGGGAGTCTACAGGAAGGCTGGGGAGGGGCTGTTCACAAAAGCCTGCTGCAATAGGACGAGGGGCAATGGACTTAAGTTGGAGAAGAGTAGATTTAAGTTGAATATTAGAAAAAATTTCATTACTCTGAGGGTGGTGGAACACTGGAACAGGTTGCCCAGGGAGGTGGGTGAGGCCTCTTCCCTGGAAATATTCAAGGCAAAGCTCGATGAGGCCCTGGGCAACCTGGTCTAGTTGAGGGTGTCCCTGCGACTGCGGGGAGGTCAGACTAGGTGACCTCTGGAGGTCCCTTCTGGCCTGGAGGATTCTATGATTCTACAGCCTTTCCCACCTTACTACGTGTTCTTCCCCACCTGAACATGCAAGTTCTCAAAAGTAGAACTTCTTTTTACGCATAGTCGTATGAAATTACCATTTTATATCTGGGAATTCGAAACACACATCATAGGATAACATCCAGACTGACAACTGTGCAGCTTGGCCAGTGGCTACCTCTAAGCTTCCACACCCCACGTCCACTGCCCTATTTAAGGGTCAAATCATCATCTATGCTTGAAAAGGGAGGCAATTACTACAGAGCATCTGAAAGCCACATTTTCAACTGCAGCTCTGTTTTGCATTCTGTTTACTGCTTCTACTTACTTCTGCATAGTGCCATCTGGATTCTACCTCCTTTCTACTTCCTCATGGTTTGCAATTTCCTAAGTTCTCGTACATATATTTTTTTGCATTTTTATGGACAATCAGCATTTTTTTTTTAACCCAACGAATACAGCTCAGCATTCCTTCACTTTATTTTTAACCCAAAGTGGCTACTACGAAGCGCAGTGTGCTAGCTTTGAGCAAGCTAAGGCAGCTGACTCGGGTACTGGCCTGGCAAACGGCTGGACCCCTTTTGAAAGCTAAGTGAGAATGGACCTTTGTCATTTCTAATGTGCCAGCTGGTTGGAAATCCTGGAATACTGTTGATCCTTCAGGTGTGTCCATATGTGTTGCCTGCAGGCCTCAGCATCCCCCACCCCACCCTCTGAGTGAGAAAACACCCTCCATTCGCTCCCAATTGACTTTTGGGTTTGTTTGGGAATAGAATAGAATAGAATAGAATAGAATAGAATAGAATAGAATAGAATAGAATAGAATAGAATAGAATAGAATAGAATAGAATAGAATAGAATAGAATAGCCTATTTCAGTTGGAAGGGACTACAACGATCACATAGTTCAACTGCCCGAGCAGTTCAGGTCTGACCAAAAGATAAAGCACGGTGTTAAAGGCATAAGCACCTCTTAAATACTGACAGGCTCAGGGTGTCTATCACCTCTCCAGGAAACCTGTTCCAGTGTTTGACCACCCTCTTGGCAAAGAAAAGCTTCTTCACATCTGGTTTAACACTTCCCCGCCCCCGTAGCTTTGAACCATTCGCATGTGCCCTATTGTTGGATCCCAGTGAGAGGAACTCAGCACCTCTTTGCAGTCAATTCCAAGTAATTAATTGCAGCTTCCCGAGGAGAGGAAAAAGATGTGGGAAACAAAGAGAGACTAGCACCTAGATTCCCAAAGAGAGAGTCTCTGGAGACAACTCTTTCTTGGGGACTCTTGTAATCAAATCCCAAGCAAAGGATCTGACACAATACAGGGATTCCTGGCAATACATATATACATAAAAAGAGCAGCATGGAGAGGAAAAAAGGCACCAAATGGCTCCGAAAACCTTTGAAATGCTCCCACACTCTTCTTGCACAGGAATGCTTTCAAACACGTTTAATATTTTGCGACTACATAATGTTCCAACATCATTCCTCCTCAGGAGGCTGCAGAGCGCTTATAAGGTCGCCCCTCAGCCTCCTCCTCTCCAAACCAGACCAGCCCGGAGACCCCAGCGCCCTCTCGCAGGTGGGGTTTTGTTGTTGTTTGTGTTGTTTTCGCTTGTTTAGGTTGGGTTTTGTTTACTCCGAGTTGTACTGCGGCGACACCCCAGGCTGCCCATCAGTTACCAACCGTCTGGATCCACCCCCGCCTCCCCGGGGCTCCCACCACCGACCCTAGAGACGCCCACCTCGGGGGTGGGGGATGCGGGCGGCACTCGGCGCTCCCGCGGACGGCTCCGCCCCGGGGCGGAGTTTTGCGCCTCCCCCAGCCTCGCAGGGCCCTGCTGGCCGCGGGTGCAGCGGTATTTGCGCCGAGTTTCGGCGGGCAGGAGTCCGGCGGTGCGGCCGCAGGTGAGGACCTGGGACCAGGGGTCGGTGCCTTGCGGGGGCTCACGGTGCGCGTTGCCGGGGTGGGAGGGTGTTGGGTCGGCGGGATGTTTCGCTGCTTCTCCGCGGATTAAAGGCTTGCCAAAGGTGTCCGACGGGCTGAGAGCTTCCGTGGGAAGGGCTACAAGGCTTTTCCAGCCCTCTTGCTGGCTTTTATTTCATCTGGGTGCTCATTCTCTACCCGACATCGGAGAGAGAGAGCAGCCGCTCCGAGGCAGAGCCGGGGCTCGGGGGCTTCGTCCTTGCCTTCCCCTTCTTAGGGCAGATCAGCCTTAGCCCGGGGCAAGGGGGCACAACTTGCCGTTGTGTGGGGTTTTTTAAAGAAAAATAAAATCCCCCAAACCTAAACTAGGCTCTTTCTAACCCAGATTTTCATTGTTGCTGAGCTCCGCTTTTGGGCAAACTTACAAACATGCAAGGTCAAGACCGAAAGGAGTTCGGTGGAATGAAATGCGGAGTCGGCAAAACACATGGAAACTCGCGGTTAACGCGGTGGCAGCTGTAATTCCTTCTCTGTTCTTTCCAGGTACTTGACAGCAACAACACACCACCCCCCCAAAAAAAATTAATAATAAAATAATGAACGTTTTCCCATCATGTCTCTCCATGCAGTAGCTCTTGCCAGCTACAGCGCAACAGGAGTCTTCAAGCAACCCCGCTCTAAAAAGGTAAGGGAGGCATCTAAATGTTGGCTTAGTGTTTCTGTTAGTTGGGGGGAGGGCTTCCC
>VZRU01009798.1:5966-51241 GCA_013398155.1 Pedionomus torquatus | reverse complement strand
ATTTTAATAACAAATACCCCTCCTGGGAGCCAGGGTCCTGTTAGACACTGGGCAACATGGTGGGCTCTGCATTAGACTTTGGTCTGTTCTGGACAAAGTGACAATCTCTGCACTTATTTAATTGTTCTTTGTTGCTTCCAGCCATTTAAGTGGCTACTGGGTGCCCACTGGGAGTGAAGTCTCATTCTCCCCCAGCTTGGGCAGAACTGTGAGGGTGGGAAAAACAAATAGCAAATTGAAAAAGTAAAAATAAAACGCCCAATTTGAAAGCAGAAATTATACAATAGCATCTCCTGACTTGCTAATCCATTGCTATCTCAGGGGTGGTGGTTTCTCATGGGAGAATTGGAGAGATGCACGAGGTGAAATAAAGTGATGTGAATTACTCCCCCTCCAACCTTCTGAAAAAGCTCCATCGTTGTTGAGGAGCCTACGACTGAATCTGGGGTTCTCTGGGGACCTTATTGTGGCTGGTGTGTCACTGACAGTTCACAGGGCTTGCTCTTTTAACTTCTGCATGCATCAAGGTTGATTTTATCTGTGGATCTTGAGGGCTCATTCCCCAGTCTCAACAGTCTCCAGGCAACAGTGCTTAGGAACAGAAGGGCAACCAGATTACGTTTTGTATCCGAATTGGGGTTGCGTCCCATTCCTGGATGTGCTGGGCTCCTTCCTCAGGCTTCTTCCCACGTTTCATTCTTGTCACTTAATGATCCAAGTGGGATGCAATAGATAAGCAACAGAGAAAGGTCCCATTAGACTTTAAAAAGGGTGCTTAAGATGAATTGCATATTGTGTTGTAAGAAGAAAAGAATAATTTTCCCTTTTCATTATTTCTGCTTATCAATTTTAATTCAGAGGGTTTCATTTATTTTAGTTTGTTATCTTTACTGATGAGAATATAGGCTTTTATCAAGCTGTAGAGTCTTTAGCGCTTACCTGTACTCCCTGCACACTGCTATTCTGGTGATGATGAATCATTAAGTAGGCATGAAAATAACCTAATTAGGTGATTAAATCTGTTTTGAAAGGCCAGATTGTCAGCCTTTCCATTTTTCCACTCTGGTATACACAATGGAGGTATTAATAATTCCTGTACGAAACACTATGTCTGTGTTGCTACACTTAAGCACAGGATTGACTTTCCAGCCCGGTGTCACCAATGCTCAGGGCAGTATAACACGGTTTCCATAAATAAGGCAATATAAAGAATCTAAACTAGGCTTGATAGTCAGTGCCCTTTAGTTAGAGAAAGAGTTTTCATAAGTTATTCTTGTATTTTGTGAGACCTCTTTATCCTTTCTGTGAATTCTAAGCAAATTTAGGCGTGGCAATTTATTTATTTACTTTTCCTATAAAGAGCCTTTGATTAAGCTATGTTATCTGCAGCAGCTTTAAATGGTACGTGGGGTGTTAGAATTTAGATGTGGTCTGTTTTATCTTCTAAACATCGCCACAGCAAAACAGAAATTGCTTGGTTATAAGGTCAAAGAAGAGGTAACGAACAAACACAAGTCAGTATTGAAAAAACAGGAGTAGTTTCCTTTCATACCTCATTAGTGTGTACATCCATAGACATTATACAGAGTCTTCATCATCCTTCCAGCAAATTTCTTGCAGCGGCAGTTGTGAATGCTTTGAAAATAAGACATGAGGGCACGATCTCACACCTTTATTTCTCTGGAGAAGATTGTGGCTATGTATTTTTATATAAAGAGTAATTCTTGGTACGATGGTAGAAAACCAGATGCGTGCTTTGCTGCTTAGCATAAAGTTCTTAATGGGAAAAAGATTAATTTTTGTTTCGCGTGCTCAGCATACTCAGCAGCAAATGCCAGGAAAAGAAAACTGTGGTTCTGGGAAGCAGGGACTATTGTGGCTAATGCTTCTGCTCCAGATGTACATATCCCTATGCAGTAGGAGTTGCATTTGGAAACAGGAGGGAGATTTCCTTGAGATTTGGAAATGTAACTGAAGTTTGTTGAGTTTTTTCCCAAACTTGCTGTTGTTGCACAATACCAGTAATGATTCAGGAAATCTTTTATGGCTGATGCACCTCTCTGTGTGCCCTGTCAGCGTGGTATTTCTTCTTCTTCTAGCTGTGAGCAGAGAGCAGCGTTAGCTACCTGTGGTACAAACTGCAGAGCATCACCACTGTAGTCTCAGCCTGAGGTCCTGGCCAGTCGCTCAGGCTGTAGTTGACAGAGGGTTGGTGTTGGGAATGCAGAAGTGTTGTTGCCACACAATCTTTAAGCTCTTGGATATGTGTAGTTGATACTCAAGCTTCAGGTAGTTCAAATACCAGCTTATTTATCTCTTCTCTCTGGCTTCTGCCACAGCCTCCAGGTTCAATGGTCAGTTTTAGGAAAGAAAATTTGCTTTACTTTCTGGAAATCACCTTGCACCCATCCTGGGAACTGCAGAGCAAGAAATACCTAATAAAAGTTCTCGTTATACCTGTAGGTTCTACTTCTTTGAACATAAGTGCTATACCCTTGAATCGTTCGATGCAGGACATCTGCATGCTTCCAGAAGATGTGGAGAAGGTGAGAACAACAAAGACACAATGTTTTTATTTTTATTTTTGTAGTGCCAAAAACAAATGGCAGGAGGGATTTCTCAATAATGGAGCTTTCTGGTAGATGGACTAATCTTTACAAATACTGTATTTTCCATCTTCTTCCCCTCTGTGAGTGAACCTACAAACCTAAAATGCCTATTTCTTTATTTATACTCTTAATACTTTATTTTAAAATCTTTGAAATATTTAATTAATGGAGTCATTTTAGAACACTATACAGTTCTGCTTTTCATTTCATATTTTTTTTTCCATGTGTTCCTTAGAGCAGACTTTAAGATTGTTATAGTCACTTTAGGGTTATGTTAGAATGTGTTACGTAGAATTTGTTGCAACTACATGCGTATGGATGGTATTTACATCATTATTTTACTACTGGGCAATTGGGAGGGTTTGGGGTTATTGTGTGTGCTTATGATGAGCATATGAGACTGCTGTAAAAGAATTAGAATACAATCGACAAGCACAGTAACTGTAACGTCTGCAGTAATTTAAGCAGCTTGTCATGGTTTCTAATTTGTATAAGGTGCCCAAACGGTCTAAGGTGTTTTGCCAGGTAGGCAGCTCATTTGATCTTGTAAACAGAGATAAAGACGAGAAGATAATGGTGTTATACGTGTAACTCTGCTAAATGTTAAGCTTCTCCAACAATTGGAAAAGAGGGGTTAATGTTACAATTAGTAATTACAATTAGTAGAACTTAATATGAAAGGGCTTTAAAAATGTGCCTAGAAAAGGAATTTTTTTTGCTGGACTGTAGATCTATGTGTGGCCCCATGTCTTGGGCCCAAGAGGTGTTCATCCTTGCACACAGCACTGGTTTTACTGGAGTGGCAAGTTCTGCATTTGATATGAAGCTCTCTGTGTCTCTAAGGTGCATTTAAAAAACCAACCAACCAAACATAAACACAAACAAAAAAAACCACCAAGCCCCAGCAGACTCCACACAATCAATCACACACCGAAACTCAAAAAACTTGTGAGCTAGCTTTTCATGTTGCTTTTTGTGAAAGGTGTTTCAGAAAGGAGATGCTATTTCTCTGCCTCTAAGATGTTTTCAGTCACCAGGAGACCAGTGAGTAGATATCTGGATTAGAAACCGCCGTCCGAGAACTGTTGAGTGAGGCTAGATGGCATCAGCTACTTCCCCTGTGCAGATGATTGAGGGCTGATGTGATTACAGGTTAAAAGATATCAAGAGCTCAGTCCTTGATGAGTAAGGCTGCCTTTAAAAAGAAACCCAAATAAACAAAAACCCCAAACCCAAAACACTTTTAGGTTGTGAAATTATCTCTTTGAAATTTAGGAGGCTGAAAATTAAGGTAGTGTCAGCGAGTCTGAGAGTTGTAGTCCCGTGTCAGGAAGGAGGTGGGCCAGATAATGTAGAGGGACTTTCCACCGATGTGAGTGGGAGGGAAGAGAAATGAGAAGGAGGTTGGTGTTTGCTGAGTTGGGACTGCTCCCTAGGGTGATGGAGCTGGCAGGGGGCAGAGCTGAAAGCTGATAGTCATGCCGAGTGCAGGAGTGCCTCTTTCATCTTTTTGCTGTGCAGTTCTCTCGGATGCGCTCACAGCTGCTTTTACCAGCAGGATATGCCTATATACTGTGCCCTGCCAATAACTTAGGGTTAATGAGTGCTACACGAACTTTTTAAATCTTCCAGCTACAGATAGATTTAAATCTTTGAGCTACAGATAAAGACTATGTAGCCTTTATCTCCCTAAAGGAAGAAGGCTGTTTAATTCTTTCCTTTGCTAATGGTGTGTCTTGAAGTGCACTGAAAGTTGTCTCTGGAGAAACTGTGCAGCAAGCAAGTGATGTTAATCAGAGTTAGGGAAGAGATAAAAGTCTCTTTAAATGCTCACGGGGACTCGTGGGCTCTCTCTAAAGTTGAAATTAATCTATTCTAAATGTGTCTGGCTGTGGACAACAAGAAAGCAGTGATACCAGTTGTTCTCCTTAAGATTTGGCTATTTCTAAGCACTGATGTCTTCATGCTTCCCGTACAAGTTTTAAGGGATGTCATGAACACTGACATTGAGTGGTACAATTTTCTGAGCATAAGCAACTTTTTATGAAGTTTTAAATATTCTTCACTCAGAATCTCTAGCCTTAGATACTGCCATGATTTTTTAGATGGAGGTTGAGCTTTGCACAGTGCGAACACACGCAGCTGAGTGGAGAGGGAAGACAGTCCTGGGCATCTCTGGGTTTCCATCCATGCACCTATCTCTCCATGGTGCATCCACTTGTGAGTTGAGCCTGCGCTGGGAAGCTGTGCAGGTGGGACTAGTGGGATGCTCTGATAGTCCACAGGGAGCAAAGGATACAGCAGTGACATTGGGGCAGGGAGCCCCAGGTTTGTTGAGATGTTTCAGTGGTGCTGCAGGTGGCTTTACGAATCCTATTGTCTTGGAGGATGTCTTGACCTGGGAAGGCAAGATGGTAAAGGATACCACCAGGAGCAGTGGTCTGGCAGGGAAGTGCTACAGTGAAGCTTTGAAAAAACTACATTTTATTTAAGGTAGTCTGAACCCCGGGGAGCTAGGTTCCTGTTTATCCTTATCACAGACTTCATGTGCAGCCTTGAGTTGACCATGTAAGCTACCTCGGGTCAATATTCCCTACTTCATTGCCTGAACTCACACACAAAAGCATTTTACTAGCTTCTGTACCACCCACCACCAGTCCCTTCTAAATCTGCAGTCCCTTTGAAACTTGCCTCTTCTGGCCCTATCCACGTTAGCATGTGTTCAAAATCACTTGCCAACACGGGTTTAAAATTAAATCCTGTTAACTAGGCTCCATGCATTTGCAGTTGCATACTAAATAATGCAGTGTAACTATAAGACTACATGCCTAAAATGCATACATATTCATCAATTCGATATGCAACTAACATTGTTTTTTATCTCATAGATGGGTAAGATAAAAGTAAATTGTGGGTTTCGATTAAGGGTGAGACAATCTGGGCAGTTGCCTTTTGTATGTTGATTCTGAATTGCCTTTGGGATGGCTCTTTTTTTTTGTGTATGTGTTTAAATGAAAGGTGAGAGCCTTACATTTTCATTTTTTGAGCTGAACGAGTATGGGGGAAAAACGTGTTTTTCATCTTTAGTAAATATCAAATATGCTGTGTACTAATGAGCATTCCAATCTTGTGTGCAGGAAAACGCACACTTTTTTGTTGCAGACATGATTATAGCATCACTAGAAAAAATGAAATGTAATATCCTAAGCCAACAAGCAGAATCCTGGGGTGTGGAGGAAACCAGTGGATCAGATGGCAGCTATCACACTGATTCGGAGTTATCTTCTTACCCTGGAGTGAAGAAATCTGATTCTTCTGTTGCCTCTTCAGACAGTGGTTATGAAGGCAAGTTGCTTAGTCTATAATGCCAACTGTTCTGAAAGCCTTTGCTATTTATTGTTGTGCAAGAAAATGTGAAATGGATTTGGGCATTGCTTGGAACCAAGTTCTCTGTTACCTTCTTTGAGTCTGAGAGCTGTGTTCCATGAGGATCACTATGCCACAAGTGTTTTCTCTGTGGGACAAATTCTTCCTTTCGAATGCTCACATCTGTGGTTTTTTTATTATAATTATGGTTGCTTTTTTCTTTTTTAATGTGAAAAATAAAATATAAGGTTTTAGTGCCACAAGTCAAGCACAACTGTCCATAGAGAACGCTGGCTGTTTTCTCGGTGCTTAAATCCTTTTTTACAGGATTTTTAAGCTCAGTTCTTCCCTTCTGCACTATGCAGATCAGGCCACTGATCAGGCGTTTTTAAGTAGATTTTAGCCTCCTGAGTAATAAGGATCTTAAGGACAGAATGTAAGTCTAAAGTCTAAATGACATAACTTATGGGTAAAAGTAAATGGTGTGCTTGCAGGTGAGAAGGGGAGACCTCTGATAGTATAAAACCTTTTGGTTTAGTCTCTAGAAGCTTCTTCCTAAGACACTGAGAGACTTGTTATACAACAGACTCGCAGGAATTGGCGTTCTGTGTTTGTGTGTGTATAAAATAACTAAGTAAATGTAATTGCTCTTCAATATAATTGAAATAAAATTCTTCTGTAAATACAGGTGGCATGTTAAAAGTCTTGGTAAGCAACAAAAAATATAATTGCAACTACTCTGTAAATGCTAGGAAAGTTTAACTGGCATTGTCTTTGTTCTGGGCAGGCTGTGCTTTACTGCCTGTCAGCTCCCCAGTGCATCTGCCATCACATCATGAGGTTACTAGATTTCGTTGCCACAGTGACTCAGAGGATGAATATGTAATTATTGGTAAGACTTGAAAATTATAACTGCAGAAACAGCTCGCTCTATTCTAGCAGCTCAATCTATTGACTTGTTGGGAAAATCTATTGACTTAGTAGATGTTATTGCAGGAGCAAGAGAACATGAGAAAATGGAAGGAGCAATGTATGCATGACACCTTATTAGAACACATGCAGATATACCAGATTGATACAAGATTCTACAAAAGAGTACAGCTTCTGGTTTGAGGGACTGAAATTATGCCGAAGGATTAAACCCTTAAATGATTAAAAGAATGTGGGCAAGCAAAGTGTGAAGCTGGCACAGCCTTGGCCAACTGTAGGAGCATTGTTTGAGAGAATTTAAGAGATTTTTATTTCCTGATTAGAGACACTGATTAGATTTTAGGCAGCCCTTTCTCTGCTTCAGGAGTAGAGCAGACTGTCCCCTTAGGCTCACCAGTGCTCTGCTTCTCTCAGGATATCATGAGTTTCTTTGATTACCTTCTGGTTTTACCCTATACAAAAATAGAAACCAATAAAAGTAGCCTGAGCAAAATATAATATCTATCTTACTTTTTTCCTGTTAACAAAGGCTTTTTTTTATTTTTTACTGTTCCTTTTGACTGTAGATAGTCACTTATTTTTTTTCACCTTCTCTTTCCCTAACCTAAGAATGAAGAATTAGCTTGCAAAATTTCATTTCTAGTAGCAAGACTTATTTTTACATGTATGAATGGGGAAGCATTTGTCTTCAGAACAATGGACATGGCCAAAACTAATGCAACGAATGGGAACATCTTGTCTGCATGAGCATATTTTGTGCATATAAGAGCATGAAGAAATGTGTACTTTAATTCCATTCATCTCACCTTTTAATAGCATCAGCTGGCACGTTTGTGATTGGTGTCTCCAAATACCTGCCAGCGTCTGAAAAAAAAAAAAAAAGGTGCACTTTTTGGGTGTATCTGTATGTTGATATTTATGTCTAGTTCCTCCTTGCTGGGTCTGGACTATCTCCTTATTGATTAGCTCACCCCTGAAGCGAGGCTGATGGTGGTGATATAGCTGTTAAGGAGTACTCTTCATCAGGGGATGTCTCAGAGATCTGTAGATCCTGACAACAACCACCTCAGCTCTGATTGTAAAACAGGAGTAAGGAGTCTTATTTCCCCCACCCAGAAGGGGTGCTGTAAAATTGAATGTATTTGAAACTGACACCGTGGTAGCAAAGAAGGTAGATTTAAAACAGTGCTGAATAATAGAAACCTTGTTCCTTAGATGGCTTGATAAATTTTTTTCCTTTACCTGCAGAACTTGAAGACCTTGAAAATCTGTCTGTCGTCCCAGATGAAAGGTAGTTCTTTGTATCTTTACTAGAGTAGCCCAGTGGCATTACCTTTTCTGCAGGACCAGCTTTCTGATGACTCTTCCATCCAGGGCGGGGAAAGATGTGGGAGTGGTAAATGTGGTCCTCCCCAGGAAGGGGAAGGAATGCTGCTTGACAGCAAACTCTCTGTGGCATTTGCTTGGCAGAGCAAGCGTTTCTCTGGTCCTGTGGTCTTGCTTGAGGGTGGTGGCTGCAGCACTAGAAGGGCCTGGGTAAAGCAAGGGGATAGGAATGGAGGGATGGGAGAAAGCTTTTCAAGGATGCAGCGGAGCTGCTGATGACATGCTGCTATTTTTCACTGTCTGTGTTGCTTAATTTTCAGATCATCTTTTGGACCCGGCAGCAATTCTGCTGAAGCAACAGCTCAGGAGTTGTGTAGAGCTTTCAGAAGACACTGGTTGCAGACAGACTCTGCAGTTCAGCTGCCTGGTTGCCTGAGCTCATCTAAGCAGAGAGTGAGTCTGAGCTGAAAACAGAAGGTTCTTTATTTGGTTCCCCAAATAATCATTGTCTCAGTGCAGCTGCTTCACTCTTAGAGAAAAGGGGGAAGCTGCATTTAAAAGAAAAAAACAACAAAACAACACACACAGACAAGTACTTACAGTTTATTTTACACAAATTTATAGAAAATTTCTTTCCTCTTTAGCAATTTCCAGCATATTTAAGATGTGCAGATGTGAACAACAAGGACGTACTTTTTTGGGGGGGCTGATGGAAGAGTTTAACTGAGGGGGTGACTGCATGCAGGTGAAAAATGAACTTTAAAATCCTGAAGTATAAAGGGAGAGATTTCATCACATTTAACATATGTCCAGTGTTCATGATGGGGCGTTCATCTTCATGAGTTTGTCTTTCCCAACAGTCCGTGCTGAAAGAAGACATTCCAAGAGAGCTTGAGTCCAGTTTGAGTCTGGCTGAAGAAATAAAGATTATATCCAAATTAAGAGGATCTTCTGGCTGGGCCCCACCAAGATCACAGATTATATTTAATATTCACCCTTCACTCAAGTAAGTCTAAGGTTTCTGAGTGTTGTCATTCAGAACAGCATGGGGAGTTTGTCTAAAACCTGTTGATGGAAGGGTGATTTAACAGAACCTAAGGCTAGAGTTAGTGGATGGCACAGGCTTCTGTAATGTCTATTGTCACATTGGCTAGAAAATAGATGGCATCTTTTTCCCCTCTGCTGGCACATCCTGATTAACATGGGACATGTGCTCTTGTGTGATAATACTGGCTGGTGTTACGGTGGCAGCATGCTTAGCTGGACTCCTAAAGATTTCATTTGGTGGGGCTACCTGGAGAATATTCTTAAGAAATAATAATTAAGAAATATTTATCACTATAATTAAAAAATAATATATTTGTAAGTTCCCCCACTCCCTTGCTGGTACTTTAGGGGTAGTAGATTTTCACAAAGTGGGGAGAAAACAGGTTGTGTTTGGCGAAACTACTGTCTTGCTCTGTACAAAGTGCTGTTAAATGCACACAGAAGGCAAACAGGCTACTCTCCTGTGCTGCTGCAGGCCCAGTTGCCTTTTCATTTGCAAACGTGGATTTCCCCATCTCTCCTTGCCCTTGATTTTGATGCCACCTTAAGAAATGGATAAGAATTTAATTATTGCAACAAGCCATATTTAGAAGCAGTAATTGATGATATATTCTCCACAGAATATCTTAGAGACTCCCACTAAAATAATAATCTGTGTTTCCATTCAGAACCCCCTTCTTCATATGGAAGAGCAGGAGCTAGCTCCTAATTTGGACATTTTCACTAGTGCCAGTGTAGCTCTGTTGCATTTTGGGAGAATGTGAACTAAACTGTGTTTTGGATGCTGAAAGGTGTAATTCTTTGCCTCTGTGCAGGAGAGATGCAGTGGTGGCTGCCCAAAACTTTACATGTGTTGGTTGTGGAACCCCAATAGAAAGCAGTAAGTATTACCAAGAGGGGAACAAAACCTTAATAAATCCATTACTATACTATAATGTTCACCATAGAAATACCATAATTGTAAAATTACCTGAGATACTTTGGTAGTATTAAAACTCATTATGATTTGCAGATCTGACAACCAGACCTTGCCAAAGAAACTTTGGAATTGGCTTTCAAGACTTACTCTGGGTCTGCTCACAAAAGAGCAGCATTTGTGGTGGCCTGTAAAGTATCAACAGTCTGTGATAGCACATCAACTCGAGCAAAACCTGAGATGCTGAGAGAACTGGGAAAAAAACCCAGACCTCTTTATATGAAAACATATTATCCAAATGTGGCTCCAGCATGAGCTTGTCTTTCCATTTGGTGGAAGTATTTTGTTGTGTGCTTTATCTTGTGTCTCTTTCTTGGTGATAAAGCAGCCAACAATAGTTTCTCTAGGATCTCATCAGTTCAGTTTGACAAATGTGGAAACAGAAGTTTTGTCCTCTGATGCAAACTACAGACCTTGTTCATGAGTTTACCACAATAATAAAACTCCCTACTTAAAAAATAATAGTAAGAAAACCATCCCATGCTCCTCACTCCAGTAGATTGGAGTTATTTAGACAGAATAGATATACAGGCAAGAGGTATGTCCCACAAGTATTAGAAATAGTCACAATTTCATTGCTCTCTACCTGCAGAATATATCAGGAGACTCCGCTATTGTGACTACCTGGGGAAATACTTTTGTGACTGCTGCCACAGCTATGCCCAGTCTCCCATTCCTGCCCGGATACTTTTGAAGTGGGACTTCAAAAAATACTATGTATGCAACTTCTCCAAACACCTACTGGACAGCATATGGCAGCACCCAATTTTCAATGTGTCTTGTATTAACAAAGCCCTCTACACGAAAAGTAAAGAAATGGACAGGGTGAGGGTAAGTGTTACCTGGTTTGGTGGGTGGGTTTTTTTGTTTGGGGTATTTTTTGGTGTTTTTTTTTTTTTTTTTTAATTGGGAATGTGGGTCTCAGGCTTTTGGGAAGAACTCCTTAGTGTGAGTTGGTTTTGTTACATCTAGACTTCTCCCATCGCCGCTCCTGGGACTTGCCCTCTCTCCCTTCAGCTGAAGGAGAGGAGGCAGAAGTTTCCAACCAGTGCCAGAGGTCTTATTCCCTGTCTTGTCTTTGGGAGGCAGTTCTGTATTGATTTTCCAGTTTTAGTTCATGGAGCTGGGCTTCTGCAGTAAATATTTACCTCTGCTTGACAATTGATGGTTGGAAAGCTTCAGAAGTTTTGAATGACTCCTTAATTTTGTGGGCCATTAGAGAAAAGCACCCTTGGCTCACATAAGGGCTGTGTTTCCGACAGCTGGAGGAGGGGTGCTGTGCTCCCCTCAAGGTTGCAAGTTGCCATAAGCTCCCTTCTTGGCTGAGGAGATACTGATTTACCTTTACACAGGTTTGGGTCTAGCATCTTGGTGTGCTGACATGGAACCATTTGTGGCATTAGGAATTGCTTCCCTTGTCAGTGAATAAAGGTAGCCTTTGCCCGCCTTGTCCTTTCATGTGTTACATAACTAAACAAATTGATTTTGTGCTGGGTGTGAAGTTCCTATTCTCAGGTGTGGCTTGGTGTACTGACAAGGGTTGCTGACTCATAGCGATGTTACTTGCTTGTGAATATATAAGTGCAATTATTTTTCGTTTAATAATTGTTTTGTTTTGGTTTTTTTTTCCCCTAAATCTTATAGGAGATACAAGAACAGCTTTTTCATTTAAAAAAGCTTTTGAAAACCTGCAGGTTTGGTGAAAGGTATGGACCATGATCATGCATGAAAAGTAGCTTATTAAAACCTACCAAAGGTGCTTATAGAGCCTTCTTCTCTAGAGACATTGGAGTGCAGTTTTAAATGAGTTGATATGATCATGAAGGAAGTTTTATTGTCACAATTTTCTTTTAATTGCACTGCAAAGGTGGAGTGAAGAACAGGTTTTATGTGGCAGCTTTCTGTTTCTTGTAACATACTTAGACATTTGGTGTTAAATGCTGAATGATTCTTGTTAGGTGTATATTTTTTCCTACTTTGCTTCTCCTAGGTTCTCACTGATTCTTAAAAGGTCAAAGATGTAGAGCTCTGAGATGATTTATCTTTAAAAAAAAATAATTAACAAATGTGTTCTTGAGGGTTTAAAGATATCTTCCAGAAATCTGTTATAATGCTCAATTAAGTTTATTTTATAAAAATATTCAGATGAAAGTAGTAACCAAAAGTGATAAAGACCAAAACATGACCTTGCTTGTTGCTACAAATTAAAGATTTTTGGTATTTGCCTTCCAAAATTGTGGACCTAACTAACAGATAGACGTGTGAATTGAATTTTTAAAAACAGACATGAAGAAAATATGCTTTAAAAGAAAGTTCTGGTCTCTCTTTACTATTGACCTCTTTTATGCATCAGTTAATGTTGTTCACCAAAATGAAATAGAGATGTATTTTAATGTCTCTCTTCTGGACAACCGCCTGTGATTCTAGTATAGAAATAAACATTAGGATACTCACTGTACCTTGTATATTGCT
This sequence comes from Pedionomus torquatus, assembly GCA_013398155.1. Taxonomy (NCBI): domain Eukaryota; kingdom Metazoa; phylum Chordata; class Aves; order Charadriiformes; family Pedionomidae; genus Pedionomus; species Pedionomus torquatus. The sequence continues at coordinate 38,515 of VZRU01009798.1, read as the reverse complement.
AATATTTTAAAAGTAATAGCTGTATTTTCAGTATTTGTCCCCTTAGTACAAACACAGTTTCACGCAGTAGTGACCTGTGCAGGTTAAAAACCTTCCAAGTTCTCCTTCCAAAAAAAAAAACCCAAACCCTAAATAACCCTAGCTTATTTCGTTAGACACTGTGGGAATTTAGTTACTGTTCCTGAAGTAAGAGAGAGCATTTTACACACTTTTTAAGAATTGCTGGAGTAACTGCCTGTCCGCTCTGGTGCCTGAGGAATGCACATTTAAAGCAGACACTTTATTCTAAATCCCAAACCCTCCAGTTTTTGTTAATGTGATCTCAAGTTGGGAGGGGAGGTAGCGTGAACTTGCCTTGTGTGATCCTTGAGTGACTAGAGAAGTCACAGCTTCCTTTGAAGAATAAACCTTCTTCAAATTCTTCAAATTGTATTCAATTTGAATTGAATTCTTCAAATGTACCTGAAAACCAGCTTTTTATACCTTAATTTGTTTTTTCTTTCTCTTTGCAGTGTACTGAAAGAGTTTGAACAGGTCCCCAGCCATCTGACAGAGGAGCTGCATCTCTTCTCCCTGGATGATCTGGTGAAGATCAAACGAGGACAATTACTGCCCCTGCTGAAAGACATTCTGAAGAGCTCCACCTCCCATGTGGATGGTTGTGAGGTAAAGAGAAGCCAGGGCTCTGTGGCCTTGCAGCTGCTAGCATGAGGAATATTCCTGTTGATATTCCCAAATATATTTTTCTTAGATTTAAAAGTAAATCAATTCTTTTACTGTCTCTTGTAGCTCTGTCAAGCAAAGGGCTTTATCTGTGAATTCTGTCAGAGTGCAGATCTGCTCTTTCCACATCAGATTGCCAAATGCAAAAGGTGCACGGGTATGTTTTGAACCAAATGTTTCTCCGTCTTTCTTGGGGGAATGTTGATGGGTAAAACTGCTCAGACTTACTTTTTGAAAACATTGAGAACTTGCTTCACTTGAAAACATGTATATTTGAAAAACTTACATGTGTGTTTGAAAACCATGGATAGATAGCACATGCCTTTGAAAACCAGCTTGTGGCAGCTGCCTTTCACCAGTGAATTCTGGGAGCAAAACTTTCCTGAATATAATTAGAGCTGCCAAAGGAGGCTATTTCTTGTGTCTACACGTGGGAGCAACCCTGGGACAGTGCTATGCTGCTACTATATCAGATCTGGCTGACATTCATTGTAAATCCTGAGACTCTTACCAAAATGTTTAGTCATGGTTATTACAGCAGTGGGGCTGTCCCCAGCCATGCACTGCTTGTTTACTTTTATACTTGGGTAAACTGGATAGAACATCCTTTAAGGAATGCAGTTATTTGATTTACTTCTTTCTTTATTTATTTTTTTCCCCCCCTGAATGCTAAAACTGCTTGTATGAATAAACAGAGTGCAAAACGTGCTTTCACAAAGCATGCTTCAAGTCTGGAGGCTGCCCCAAATGCTTGCGGATCGCAGCTCGGAGGACGCTTTCAAACACTCCGTCACTGGTGCCTCCATGAAACTGGATTCCTCTGCTGATTTCAGAAGATGTTTAATGCCAAATGTTCAGGTGCCTGTCCTAAGAATTAAATAATGTTGTTTTAGACATTACTATTTTTAATGCATGTCTCCTTTATGGGGGGGTAGAGACAATCAGAAGAAAAAAAGTCTTTAATATCATTGTTGAAGACTCATCCTAAAGGAATTTCATCTTAACTGGGAGAGGAAAACTGGATGTTATTTCTGTGAGCAGCCTTTCGTTTTGCCCTTGTATGTAAAATTTTTATGATTATATTTTTGAATATAATTTTTTTTTCTTCTATGTAATTCTTCAAATAATGTATAGACAGTAAAGGACTGTTGGAAATCCTTGCCTGTGTGTTGGATTTTGGAAATAGGAAAAGGTGGTAAAGTACAAAGTCATTCTCTTAGAAGCTCTACAACAAAAAGCTCGTCTGCAAGCTTTAGGCAGATGCTAATCTGAAAATCCGGTAAATGCTTAATGTGAACCAATGGATTTTAATTTCCTTTTAAGCAGATTTATGCAACAGGCTGTGGTGGTTTGACCTTGGCCCCCTTCTAAGTACCCACCCAGCTTCTCTCTCTCTACCCTTCCTCAACAGGACAGTGGGACAAAATCAGATGGAAGAGCTCATAGATTGAGATAAAGACTGAGAGATCACTTACCGACTACTGTCACATGAAAAACAGATTTGAATTTGGGGAAATTAATGGAGTAGGATGCTGAGAAACAAAGACAAAAACTAAAACAACTTCTGCCTACATTACCCACCCTTTTTCTCAGGCTTGACTTCAATTCTTCATTCCCAGGTCTTCTACCTTGTCCCCTGCCCCAAGTGGTGCAGGAGGGTGGGGAATGAGGGTTGTGGTCAGACTACAGTGGTATCTGCTCTGGTGCCTGGAACACCTCTTCCCCCTCTTTTTTTCAGTGATGTTAGTGTTCATACTGCTGTTTCTTGTTTCCCTCTTCCCTCACCGATGTGGTGTTCCCTTTCTTAAATACGTTTTCTCAGAGGTACCTCCCATTTGGCTGAGGCGCTCAGTTGTGCCCTGCAGTGGGTCCATTGGAGCAGGCTGGAAGCAGCTGTCTGGCACGGGGCACTCCCTGTCCCTTCACACAAAGGCCACCCTTCAGCCCCCTGCTGCCACCACCTTGCCACCTACACCCAGTACAGTGCTCTAGAAGTTTCTTAGAAACATGAGGACAGCGAGTAGAAGTGCTCTTGTTTAAATCCGCCCTCATGCTTCCAGACTGATTCTTTGCCTAAAGGTGAAGTGCTGAAAGTTCAAAGCAGGTTTTCTTTCCCAGCCTGGTTTGGTTGCTTCAGATGAAACTGGCTGAGCAGAAACCCCGAGCAGCTGCTTGAACCTGTAAAACCGTTTATTTTTTTTATTTATTTGTGCCACGTGAAGCACCAATGAATGGTGAAACCACAGAACTTGAAAGCACATACAAAATTTCTGATCTCTTTAATGGGGTGCTCCTACTATTTTGAATGTGGAGTTCTCATTTTGTGTTTGTTCTCCTCTCCTCATCTGCTACCTCCAGCTTCTAGCAAGGAAAGGACCAGCTGTCTGTTGCCAGGTCCCACGTTAAGTTCACCCCGGTGCTAATGCTCGTGGTACTAGCAAGCTCACTAACTCTTCCTCTTAGGTAGATTTTTTTTTTTTTGTGGCTGAGAACAGCTTACTCAGAAGCAAGATTATCATCTCTTACTCAGGATCACCAAATGGGTACTGACGTAGGGTGAGACGCGGTGAGAAAGAGCCTGCTTATGCAGCTGACTCTATTTAGTGTTACGCAAGAATAAATTCCCATCTGAGTTGGGTGCGCAACCAACTGAATCACATGGAAGGCCTTGCTGTAGGGATTTTTCTGCTTATGAAGGAGCTCACTTGAATATAATCCTTTCTGTGGAATAACCTGCAGGGCGACTGAATACATCTTTTTCATTATTTGTGAATTTAGAAGCAGCTCTTCTTGGCTGTGCTTTTCCCGAATGTACAAGTCCCACTAAACAGTAGTGGTGTGCAGGACGGAGAGCATCAGCAAGTGCATTTCAAGCATCAAGTATTGATATTTGATATTTATTGATATTGATGTATGGAATCATGGAATTACCAGAGTTGGAAGGGACCTCTAGAGATCATCTAGTCCAACTCCCCTGCTAAAGCAGGATGCCTAGAGCACGTTACTCAGGACTGCAACCAGGTGGGGCTTGAAGGTCTCCAGAGAAGGGGACTCCACCACCTCCCTGGGCAGCCTCTTCCAGGGCTCTGTCACCCTCACTGGAAAGTTTTTCCTCATATTTACATGGAACTTCCTGTGTTCAATCTTGTGCCCACTGCCCCTCATCCTGTCACTGGGAACCACTGAACCACTTTACATCCTCTCTGTTCGGCCCAGGTGTCCATTACAGCCTGTTCAGCTTACCCTGAGTAATTATTGCAGTGTACCACAATGTGTATTGCAGCAAGAGAAGATCCTCCATGAGTGCGAGTAGCTGGTGGAAAGTGGGAGACTGAAGAGGATCATCATGCTTGTAATCCAAGTAAAATAATTTGAAATGTTATGCTGCTGAATCTAACGTTAGAAGGGCCAAGTTGTGAGGTGCCAATAGATTGGTCACAAGTTGGAAGGAATAACAGAGGCTGTTATTTGCTGCTCTTATGGGTTGGTGCTCTTGTCTGTTAGGATTGGAGAAGGATCATACCAAAACCCATGTTTTTACGTGCTGACATAAGCACAAGAGACCACAGGAACAAGCTGAGGCCATTCATCCTCAACCTCTTCTCTGATGAGAAAAAAGCCATGGGGGACTAGACCTGTAGCCACAAAGTGTTCTCAGTGTTGCTGAGGTGAGAGTTTCCTCTTACCAGCTGCTATCCCGGGATAGCATAAAGCAACCACGATAAAACTGAAAGCAAGCACTGTATCTGTATTTGGTGCTGAAGTGGCTTGGACAGGAAGGGGTGACTTCCATGTTCAAACCCTCTAGGTGTCTTTAGGGTGTAACCATGTTCTTTGAATCAAGTTTTGAGACTCCTTAAGGTTGATAGATCAAAACCATGTTCTTCCTGAGCATAGCTGTATAGACAAGTTCTGAGTTTGATAATTTCTGAGGTTAGACCAGGTAAGACAGATCCTAGATGAGAACTTTTTAAGCAACAAAAGCTATATGGCTACGGTGAACTTCTCTGCAGGGAGTAAAATCCTACATGTGAAAGCTCTGAATTCTTTGAAAGAAGGTGTAGAAAGGTTAGGCTGTCTTACCAAGGAGTTGGGCTGCTTCAGAATAAGGTGCCTGCTGGCTAGAGAGCTGAACGTGTTTCACAGGTGACAGAGACAAGAGATGTGGCTCATCAGCTAGGGAAAGAAAGGGAATCGTGGCACCTTCCTGTTTGCCTGAGCTACAAGGACGAATGTCCATTCTTAAGAGTGGGTTTCCACGATACCATGTGGTGCAGCAGGAGCTCCTCTGAGGACCCTACTGGAGGAGCACTCGCAGGGACACAAGAGGAAGATAAGCCTATTCTTAGTTAACTGCCTGCCTCACTCCACAGGCAGAAGTCATGTCAAAACAGTTTTACTAGTAATTTCCATAGGAGCAGTTTTTCAAAGAAATGCAATATCAATATCTCACTCTTCCTGCTAACAATTTTACCCACTTTTCCACTAGTTACTTCTGGTATATTCCAGTAGTATATAGTATATTCCATTAGTATATATGCTGTTTTGTGGTATTTTGCTTCTGAGTTTCAGTTGTGAGTTGTCTGGAGGTGGAAGTGCTTTGCTAAGACTTTGTACACTGCGTTGCAGCCAGGATCTTTTGTGAAACATCTCACAGCTGTTACTGTAAATTAATAGAATAATGCTAATTGCCAGGCGTAGTATGGACTCACAAATACAGGTCTTGTTGCAACAGTAAGCAAGTATGTCAAGCAATTAAGTATTTTTATGGGCACATATAATTTCAAGGGTGTCTGTCACACCCGTTCACTTTAAGAGAAGAAAATATCCACGTGTTTTATGCCAAAGATATTTTATTTGGTTTTGCACAGGGAGTACACAAACTCCTCCAGCAGGAGTCTTTTACCTCTTCATGGGCCTTTTTGTTCACATTTTAAATTCTTTTTAAAGGAAACGTACCACGTTTCCCCACATTTTCTCTGTGACTGCTGCTTGATACAGTTTTCTTCTAGGCCAACAATTTGAAAAACACCTGAAATCTCTCTTAAGTTATCGATTTTACTTACATGATTCAGTGTTGACATAATCATTGATATCCTTTGGTCTAGAGGATTTTCTCTCCCTCACAACTCAAGAAAGCTACAAGACTCTTTCATTTTGTACATGTAAGTGCCATGTTTGATCACACACTGCACGTCTGTCTGACCACAGCCTGAACAGTCTTCCGAAGATGGCAAAACAAGGTCATTAGGGGAAATCTAATCAGCCAAGGAAGGAAAGGAGAGGTAGGGAATGGACTTACAGGAAAGGCTTTGGCGCCTTTTTCTTGACTGACAGTAGTAAAAGCAACTCTGTACCACATCATCCATCCCGTTTACAAATGATGATATTTACATTTGACTATAGATTAAAAATGGAGGTTAAATGTGTTATCAGTAAATTAAACTTGTCCAGAACTGCTCTATGGTAATGAGAGCCGGTGGTGCAAGGTGGGCAATGTTCAAATACTCCTTACTTTCATTCACTGTGGGGTTGCCACATCCAATGTGCCTGTTGTGAACGGCCCCATGCCCATGCTACCTCCTGATCTGTACTTGCTCTCATGGGTCAGAAGTGTGCCGTGTTTAGTCTTAACAGTTTACTAGTATAAATGTCCATGATTTGATTAGAAAAAAACTCTGTGGCTGTCATAAGTTGATGTAACCATGCTCAGGAAAGATTACAACATGGTAGCTGCCAATTGCTCACATTCTGCAAAATCATGGCATCTCCCTAAATTTTTTTCCCCTCACCAAATTGCTGAAGGTCTGTTATTTTAGGACTTTTGACTGAGCACCTCTTAAGGCAGAAGAAAAATTAAGTATTTTTTCCTTTGTCCCCACTATGCAGATTTTCCCTCAGTGTATATATGTTACAGTACATTTGTTTACAACCAAGCTAAATCCAATGCCAACCTAATAACACCTGCTGCAAGGATGGGGCTGGACAGCAGGGGGGTTTGGGGGCCAAATACGTTCCTTGAGTGTGCTGGGTATACACGGGAAAGAGTACCCAGAGCACCTTCTGTCTGAAAAACCAGCTGGTTTATGAAGAAGAGTTGTAAGCAGCTGAGGAATTGCCCAGCTGGTTCTGGTGAGCAAGAGCCAGATTCTCTATAACCTTTATGGACCTAAGGGCGAGTATCTGTGGAAATACAATCGGGTACCTGTGTCAGTGAAGGCACAGATGCTATGAGCAGATCAGCACATAGATGGAGAAATCTAACACAGGAAGGCGGCAAGGGTTTGACACCAAAGTGACCGAGTGTCCACCTATGGGGGCTGTATCCATGGCACAGAATTTTGTGGTGGTGACAGTGCCCATTCCATGGGCATGGGGTGGGCACCTGCCTCCTGCTGCAGTGCAAAGGAAGCCAGACACCAATGGCCTGGATCCCACAAAAAGAGGTGAAACTGGGATTAAGGAGGAACTGAGTAAAAAAACTGCAATCTGATGGAGGCCTTAATATGATGGTCCTTTCCAGCAAAGATTTTTCCATTGCCTGGAGGTCATCTCCTTCTCAGGCCCAAAATTGCTGTAGCGGCTTGATTCTTGTTTTCTGTCTGCGGCTGCCTGGATTTGGAAATGGAGAATTCAGCCTGAATGATGGGCAGATGCTCACTATAAAAGAGAGCTCAGGGAACAGGACAAAATGCTTGTGGAGCATTTCAGTGTCAGCTCTCAGCTGGAAACTTAATTTTATTCAAGCGCCTATCCTGTGCCCCAGCAGTGGGTTGCTGATGCTGTGAATAGTGCGGGATCTGGACACACCCAGAGCTGAACATTTGAAAAGAGCTGAGCTGGACTGATTTTTTGACAGCTGCTTCTGGTGTCCCTATGTCACTTACTGAAACAGTCTGACTCACTCCGCTTCCCCATGCAGCAGCAGGAGCAGTTCCTCTTGGATTCCTTTCTCTTGATATTTTAGTCAAGGCCTTTCCAGTTGGCCAGAGAGGCAAAATGGAACTGAGAGGTAAACATCCAATGTTACCAGCTCTTCTTCTCCTAAACCTGTTTTATTAACTTTCTACACCGTTTTTACCTCTTTGCAGTCCAGATGAATTTCCTTCTACGTGCTCCTTATAGTAAAACAGATAATGTAATAAAATACTTCGCAGAGGGACTGGTTTCTATATGTGAGAATGCTATTCCATAACCCAAGGATTACACCGAGGAGAAGAGGAAAGCAAATTCGTTGTGGTGTTGCCAGCCTGCAGAAAAGTGCTGTAGAGTAGCAGAGACCGGGCCTTGGAAAGACCTGCCTGAGGAGACACCACAAAGAAGCATTCCCTGGAAGGAATCACAGTGTCTTGCATAAAGCAGAAGGAATGCGGTGTAGTGGTCACTTCAAAGCAAGTCAGTGACTCTGCTGAAATGCTGCCGTTGCCTGTCAAGGAGCGTGGTGTGGGAAAGGAGAATTTATTTGCCTCACCTGGAACTGGGTCACATTTTACTGTGCTCTCATCTTGGTCCAGCAGTTACAGTAAATCAAGTAAGTTGTAAACCCTCCCTGGGTTCTCAGAAGGTGAAACTAAATCAAAGCAGGAATGGTTTTACTGGAACAGGGTATCTTTTCTGGCCTACTACACATTTTGTGGATGAGCCAAAAGAATACGAGTAGCAGTTTCTGTGCTAACACAGCACAGAGGATGTAGCGATGCTTCTCCTGTAATAGGATTTCCTAAGCTAACTCAGACTCTGGTAACATCTGGCTGTAATAGCAATGTTCCCCTCGCAGGCTGCTCAGCACAGCACTAAAGTGGTCAGGTTGCCTCTCAGCTGGGAATGAAATTAGCATTTTGCTACATCTTGTTTGAAAAAAAAAATCATGGGTCTATGACTAAAGCAAAGCCCCAGGGCTACTTGGAAGAATAACAAAAGATTGAGAAGCCACTGAAGTAGAGTAATCTGATAAGAGGAGTTGGAGAAGCGTTTGAATTGTTTTGCAGATAGCAAAATGGAAGCAGGGTGGAGCTGAGGCTGAGACAACCCTGAAGAAGTTGATGGTACAGCTGGAAGCACACCCCAGATCTAGGCATCTGAGCAGAGGAGCATCCTTCTTTAACCTTAAGAGACACAACAGTGATGGAGACAGACTTTTTTAGGAAAGATGAAATGCAGAGAGAAGCCTAAAGAGACCCTGTCTGTTCCCCCAGGTGAAGAGAAAGTCATTCTGTTATGTTTCATCAATTTATTAGTCAACAGCACCACTCATCAACCACCTCTTCTAACATGGGGGAGCTGGGTGTCCCAGACTCCTCTCTCAATGCCTTCAAAGACACCTAGCACTCTATGTTGTATAGCACTGCAGCTGGGTCTCCTTCAGGAGGTTCCAGTGGTTGGGCACCAGGTCTGTAGCAGAGTTAGACAGGCTGGACCATCCTGACCCCGATCCCCAGGATTTCTGCATTTGACAGACTGATGGGAAAGCAGAAATAGCTACCAGCATAATCTACACACTTCCTATTTCAAAACTGTTTTCTGGCTAGTTAACACATCTGCTTCCCCTTTTACAGAGCCAATGTGCACAACTGCTGCTCCAGCAAATGCTGACTGGAGATGGCCAGGATGCTTCCCCAAGTTGCTCCTGCCAGGAGATGGGGAAATCCACAAACAGGCCATCTACTGGACCTGGCCTCTGGTGCTGGGTACAGGGCCTGTCTTCATGGCAGTCTTGTCCCAGCACTGTCCCGAGTCTCACCAAAGGAATATGATGACCTTACTCTCATATTTTCCCACCAGTTTTCCTCACATTTTTGTCTTCCCAGATTCCCTGTCCCCCTTTCCATGGGGAAACTCATCAGGCCATCCTTTCCTCTGAGTTCCTGTGGACACATCACACACTTCTACTTTCCCAGAGGTTCTTGGCTGCCCTCTAGCATTTCCTCCCTTCTTCCTCTAACATGCCAAAAAGGTTGCAGCTTATTCACCACCATCTCTTGTGGGCATTCATCACAAGTCCAAGTACTCCCCTGCTCTCCATCCCTGTTACTCTTCCAGAGGAGCAATCCAAAGAACTCTAATTGTCTAGCACCTATCATGTTACTTAGCCTTGGACTATTACTACGAGACTTCACTTTCTCTGTGACTGAAATCCTCACCACTCTTTGCCAGGTACTTTTTCACCACTCGCCCTTTGTTCCAACTTGACCTGACTGCCAGCAAAGCCTGAAATACTTTTGACCAATTTAACTCATCTTTCTCATTGACCCTTCATCACCTACATAACTTACCAGTCCAAGGAATTCAAATTCCAGTCAAGTTTACAGGAAAGAACCTCTGTCTGATGCTGTAAGACTGAGCTAGCTCACACTTTTACTTCCCACATCCTATTGAGGACAGAACTCAAGCACATGGCTTGTTGTTTTTTTGTTTTTTTGGTGTTTTTTTTTCAGAAAAAGGAATTGACTGTAAATCCTCAGATTTTTAGAATCCAGGGAGTCGCGCCTGCTCTAAGTCTAGAAATGCCATTTACCTTGTTTCATGAAAAAATGACACTTCTTTGTCTTCAAAGGTGAACTGTGACCATATGTGCTATAGTATCTGACTGTCCTTAGGGCACTATTTGCCAAGGCCACAACTATAGGTGTTTCTGGTCTTTTACATGCATTGCGTCTTACCAGGAAAACAAATGGCAGCTGGTATTTACTGTTTGCCGCTAACTCATCCTCACCAACCAAGGATATTGAACAAAACCCTGTCCAATGAAGAGATGGCTTGTGTCTACAGAGGACTTCATTCCAAAGTTCTGCCTGAGTCAGAGGAAGGAGGAACAAGAGGAAAGTTGCTGACACTGAATCATTTTTCTTTGTACCCCAGTGAACTAAAAGCTGACCCAGGGATTTCCTGCTTTTTGCAAAAAAAATCTCCTGTCCCATCCCTCCACTCTGCTAAGCAGGCATCAGAATGGGGGTGGGGTGTGGGTGGGGAAGGCGTGATCCCTGCCTTTTCACTATGACACACAGTGCTACAGGATTTGGCACCTGGGATTCAGAGAGTCAGAAAGAGGTCCCAGGATCATGCTGAAGCTGAGCAGTGAGGGTGCCTCTCAGGCAAGAAGCTCTGGCATGGCATATAGAATGACAGAATGGTTCAGGCTGGAAGGGGCCTTAGAGATCATTGAGTTCCAATGCCCCTGCCATGGGCAGGGACACCTTCCACTAGACCAGGTTGCTCAAAAGCCCATCCTGCCTGGTTTTGAACCATGTGGCTCATGTGGTTCATGCACTGGGGCTGCAGGAAATTGTGAAATATGTACACAAGTTTGAACTGCTAGTTACGTGTGACGGTTCTATGCTGCTTGTAGTAACCCCAGGTGGCCAGTCTGGTATCTAATGGTCAGCTATGTGTCTGCACAAGTAGGTATGTCATTGTGCCTGGTCCTGGGCTTTTCAGCCACAGTCAAATGGACACTGCAAAATAAGACATCACTTAAATTTTGCTCTCTGTGCTGCCTGAGGACTTTGCTCTAAGCAAAGATGAGGGGCAAGAAAGGAATGAAGAGGGGTGCAATTCACATCATCATCAGAAAGGAATGCCTTGACCTCCAGAGGGATTTGGCATAGTTCACAGGCAGCAAGATGGAGGAGAGCTGTGACTTGTATCTGGTTAACACCTCCCTTCCCCCTAGACTCAATCAGTAAAGCAGAAACCTCTGCTTTCCACTCATTGTGAGAGATGTGAGCTGCTTTCTAAGCTGGACTCCAAAAGACAGCTCAGTGTAGATGACACGGGAGATGGGGCTGTTGCAGGTGACAGTACAAGCTGAGAAGCTATCCAAGTGTGCTGAGATCAGTGAAAGGACAAAACGAGGAGCAGATAAGAGTGAAAAGCAAAAGTGCAGAAGAGCAGGAGCAAGTCTGTTGGGAGTTTTGTAAATCGGATGGGGCAACAGTATGCTGCTGTTATACACGGACGGTTGCAGGTTTTCCTGTTGTAAGCTTCACTTTGCTCCCCCTGCACAACATCTTTCCTGTGCTTGCCTAATGCACAACTGGGCTGTGGCAAGTGGTGACTTTCCAGGAGCAGGACCACGACCCAGAGCGGACCAGGCGACCAAACTGCATGCTTCCACCAGTCCAACACCCAGCCCTGTGTGTTGGCCTAGAGACCTGTCTTTATTCTAGAGGTACAAAATACCATGGGTGTACCCACACAACCAAGGAAGGCAGTACACAGACCTCAGTCATTGAATTTTCCTCCTTAAGCAATGGAGAGGACATGCTGGTCAGTTATTATCCATGGCCCAAGTCCTCCCCACTGGCTGTGCAAAATCAGTGCATGAGTGTGTGTCACTCACAGCTACCTTCTCCTCTGCATGTAAAGGGAAGAGCTCTCAGAGCATCTTGCTGCACCATCCATGTTACCTGCACTTCTAAGCCACCTTCCAGCTCACTGGAGCAGTGAATTGAGGAAGGACTTGGAATAGAAAGGTTCCTTCCTCTCTAACACTGCCTGCCTGTATGAGTGTATCCTCAGCAAGTTTGCTGGTGATACCAAACTGGGAGGGCTGGCTGACACTCCAGAGAGCTGTGCCGCCATCCAGCGTGAGCTGGACAGGCTGGAGAGCTGGGCAGAGAAGAATCTAATGAAGTTCAACAAGGGCAACTGTAGGGTCCTGCACCTGGGGAGGAAGAATTCTGGGCACTGATATAGGTTAGCAGTGGACCTGTTGGAAAGCAGTTCTAAGGAGAAGGATCTGGGAGTCCTGGTAGACAGTAAACTATCCATGAGCCAGCAATGTGCCCTCATCACCAAGAGGGCCAATGGATTTCTGGGCTGCATAGTGAAGAGTGTGGCCAGTAGGTCAAGGGAGGTCATTCTCCTCCTCTACTCTGCACTGGTGAGGCCACAACTGGAATACTGCAGCCAGTTCTGGGCTCCCCAGTTCAAGAGAGACAAGGAACTACTGGAGAGAGTCCAGCATAGGGCAGCAAAGATGATTAAGGGATTGGAGCATCTCCCTTATGAGGAAAGGCTGAGAGAGCTGGGACTCTTGAGCCTGGAGAAGAGAAGGCTGAGGGGAGACCTTATTAATGCTTAGAAGTATCCAAAGGGTGGCTTGAAGGAGGATGGAGCCAGACTCCTTTCAGTGGTTCCCAGTGACAGAACGAGGCAATCCTGCTTTAGGAGGGGAGTTGGACTAGATGATCTCTAGAGGTCCCTTCCAACTCTGACAATCCTGTGATTCCGTATGTCCACATACACCTGCTTGTACACACGTGCACAGACACACACATGTGTGTGTTTAAATGAACAGGGCCCAATGCAAAACCATCGAGAAATGCTGTGTTTAACTTTGGCTGAATTGCAACCCCTTGTCCCCAAATCGGGCCACATCTGAGAAGCAGGAATGCCACGTATTGATCACACACTAATAAGCCATTGCTGCACTATTGAAACACGACATGAAAGCCAGAGTTATATTGTTAATGATCTTTTGATAAAACAAGGTAAAGATTTTCCTTCTAACCTCACCAAAGCTTCATCCTCTGTCCCCAGGGTACACAATTTCAAAATCCTGAGTTAGTGTGAAGATCAAACTGAGGCCCCCAGCAAAAGCTGGCTGTAATTTTAAGCTTTTCCAGTCCTTTCTGAGGAACTATATGAGCCTGAGCCCTGTATGTAAGCTGTCACATGTCAAATATGATGCCTATGCTCCAGTATGTGGGTCAGATGCTTTAAGTTACACCACAATAAATACTGCTAGTAAAATGCTCAATTATAATTTCAGGGGGTGGATCTCCTCTAACACTAGCTTTACATTTGAAGGTGTGTTTGGAAGTGCCCTGGTGTGGTTTTGGTATCAGGAGGGCTACAGGGGTGGCTTCTGTGAGAAGCTGCTAGAAGCTTCCCCTGTGTCTGACAGAGCCAATGCCAGCCAACTCCAAGACAGACTTGTTGCTGGCCTTGGCCATCAGCCCATCAGAATTGGTGGTAGCGCCTCTGGGATAACAGATTTAACAAGGGGGGAAAAAACAACTGCACAATTACAGCAGAAGAGGAGTGAGAATATGCGGGAACAACTCTGCAGACAGCAAGGTGATTGAAGAAGGAAAGGGAGGAGGTGCTCCAGGCACCAGAGCAGATATTCCTGCATGGGCATGGTGAAGCATGTTGCATGGGCAGATCATGTCCCATGGGCAGACTGTCCCTCTGCAGCCCATGAAGCCTAACAGTGGAGCAGATATCCACCTGCAGCCTGTGGAGGACCCCACACATGAGCAGGGGGATTCCCAAAGGAGGCAGTGCCCCCATGGGAAGCCCATGCTGGAGCAGGCTTCTGGTGGCCCTGTGGAGAGAGGATCCAAAGCTGGAGCAGGTTTGCTGGCAGGACTGGTGATCCAATGGGGTACTCATGCCGGAGCAGTTTGTGAAAAACTGCAGCCCGTGGGAAGGACTTACATTGGAGAAGTTTGTGGAGGACTGTCTCCCATGGGAGGGGCCCCAGGCTGGAGCAGGGGAAGAGTGTGAGGAGTCTTCCCCCTGAGGAGGAAGGAGCAGCAGAGGCAGCGTGTGATGAACTGACCACAACCCCCATTCTCCTGTGCTTCTCGGGGGAAAAGGCAGAGAATTCAGGAGTGAAGTTAAGCCCAGGAAAAATGGAGAGGTGGGAGGAGAGGGTGTTTTAAGATTTGTGTTTTAGAATCATAGAATGGTTAGAGTTGGAAGGTACCTTGAAGATCATCCAAGTTCCAACCCCCCTGCCATGGGCAGGGGCACCTCCCACTAGAGCAGGTTGCCCAGAGCCCCATCCAGCCTGGCCTTGAATACTTCCAGGGATGGGGCATCCACAACTTCTCTGGGCAACCTGTTCCAGTGCCTCACCACCCTCACAGGAAAGAATTTCTTCCTAAGACCTAATCTAAATCTCCCCTCTTCCAGTTTAAAACCATTACCCCTTGTCCTGTCACTACGCTTCCTGACAGAGTCCCTCTCCAGCTCTCCTGTGGCTCCCTTCAGATACTGGAAGGCTGCTAGAAGGTCTCACTGGAGCCTTCTCTTCTCCAGGCTGAACAGCCCCAGCTCTCTCAGCCTGTCCTCATAGGAGAGGTGCTCCATTCTTCTAATCATCTTTGTGGCCCTCCGTTGGACCCGTTCCAACAGTTCTGTGTCCTTTCTCTGTTGAGGACTCCAGAGCTGGACACAGTACTCCAGGTGGGTCTCACAAGTGCAGAGCAGAGGGGGAGAATCACCTCCCATGACCTGCTGGTCATGCTTCTTTTGATGCAGCCCAGGATACGGTTGGTTTTCTGGGCTGCCAGTTTTTTATTTCTTATTACTTTACTTTGACTTCTAATTGACAATAAATTAAACTAATACCTCCAAGTCAAGTCTGTTTTGCCTGTGATGGTAATTGCTGAGCAATCTCCCTGTCCTTATCTCAACCCATGAGCTTCTTATTACCTTTTCTCTTCCCTGGCCAGCTCAGGAAGGGAGTGATAGCGTGACTTCGGTGGGCACCTGGTGTCCATCCGAGATCAACCCACCACTCCTGGGTGGAGAGGAAAACAAATAAGGCTTGAAGACTTTCACAGAGGAGATGAGAGAAGCATTGGTGCTGCACTGAAAAGCTGTGTGTTCCCAAGCAGCAGCTTTGTTCACACTTTTCATTTCAGTCCATCTCAGAAGGTGACTCACTCTGCAGGGTAGGAGAGGCTGTAAGTGATTCAAGGAGTTTAAACCTCTATCATGTCACTATTTTGTCACACCACGCTATACGCATAAAATAAATGTATAACCCAAGCCCCGCTTTCACAAACCATTACAACTTCACGGGAAAAGTACCACTAGAGGGGGCTGGTTGTACGTAGCTCAATTTGGGTTTCTGCACAGCAGGCTAAGGTCCAGCCGTCGCTGCTCTGGTGCCTCAGCACCACCACCGGTACGTGGCCGATGCAGCCCCAATGGCCATCATCCGCCAGCTTCAGTGTAGCTGTGGCCACAGAAACTGCAAAACCTGCCCTGAACCAGCGGCAAAACCCAGAGTGCTAACCTCAGCAAGGTCGCATTGCTGTGTCCGTGCTGGTCCCTACTCCACAAGTGCGTCTGCAGAGCCACCCGAAGAGGGAGACGAGGAATGAGCAGAAGTTCATCCCAAGGAAGCAATGCTTACACGCACCAGCAGTTCTAGTGTCTGTGGAACACAGAATCACAGAATGATATGGGGTTGGAAGGGACCTCTGAAGACCACCTAGTCCAACCCCCCTGCCAAAGCAGGTCCTCCTAGAGCTGGTTGAACAGGAATGTGTCCAGGCAGGTTTTGAACGTCTCTAGAGATAGAGACTCCACCACCTCTCTGGGCAGCTTGTTACAGTGCTCAGCTACCCTCAAACTGCAGAAGATGACACAGCTACACCACTTGTTTTCTTCCAGTTCTGGCTCATCATTCTCACATCTCCAACCTTGCCCACATCTATTCCTATATTCTCTTAACTCTTTTTACTATTCATGCTCTGTGAAGGACACAGCGAGTGGCCACCCCCTCTGCTGCTGCCAAGTTAGCAGCACAGAGAGTACAGCCCTCTGCTTGTGGAGCCTGCCTGTGAGTCTGGTCCAGCAATCCTGAATGCATTTGGTGCTCTTTCAGTCTGGAGACACTTAATATTAATTATCCCTGGGAAGCTTTACAACCCTTCCTAAAATAATGGAAGAAATTGCATAAAGATTTCCCTAGACCAGCTCAACATCAAATGTTTTTTCTTTGGCAGACACAGGACTACTGTTCCTTAAAGGTGTATCTATTCAGGCAGGAACTGACAGATACCACCTCCTTCATGCTAGCTTGGCACAGCCCAGGTCTCACTTGGAAGCCAGAGAGTGAAGCAGTGCTGCACTGGATGATGATGATGATGATGTCAATTTGCCTGGAAGACAACAAAACTGCAGCTCACAGCTCCTCCTCTGCCAGCCAACGCTAAGCCCAGAGCACAGAAGGTTATGTATGTCCACGGTTATCTGTGCCTGCATTCCCCCTCCTTGCAGAAGCACCTACCGTAGCCTGCAGTGCCAGAGTTTGTTTTCCTCACCATAAGCAGCCAGGAACAGGTGAGCAAAAGCCAAAGGCTGCTGGTTTACTGCAGATCTTGCTGGTTCCTGGACTTGGTGATGCTCGGAAATAATTTTTGAATTTCAGCCATGGTCTCTTCTGCGTGCACAAATCCTCCAGACCACATCAATCCCAAACAACTTTAAAGAAGAATAAAACTCCCCCTTCCTTCTGTACCATGGAGCTGTTCCCTTCCTGCTCCTCTCAAAAAATCTCGGATGGCTGTTCAGACCACTTGCTCCGTGGTAAGCATTAAAACTGCTGTGGTGTCTAAATCAATTTCTACTCAATATGTGAAGATTTAAGACTTAGCAAATGTCAATCTGCATGCAAGTGACACATTTCCCCATTTTCTGTGTTTGAATAATGCCTATTATCATTTGCATAAACTCCTTCACTTGTAATGCTCACGAGTTCTACTAAACCTTGAATTCCGTCTTTCAGTTCTCTGTATGCTACATCCATTTCTGCCTCTGCATTTAAATTTCTCTGACTTTGCTCCCTGTCCACACTGCCGCCTGTTCCCATTTCTGGCAGCCTGTAGTGGGGTATTTGCACGGAGAGAACATTCAGCTGAATTAACTGACTCCAGTGGAAATCCCAGCAGAGACAAAGCAGTTTGGGTTTTTTACAATAATTAGTATAGCAAGTGGAGAAAGGCTCACAAAGTTACTTTCATCCTTTAGCTCCAAAGAAAGCAGACTTCACATGCATTGAGCAGAGTGAAGCTTTGCTGCATCCTCGTTTCAGCCTTTATCCACAGGCATCTCGAGTCTCCTTGCAGATCCCCGAGGCACTCGAAGACTCACTGCTGCACACCCTTGGATGGGTTGCCATTCTGTGGGAACTACACAAAGACAAATGACGAGTTCACTTGACATTGCTGAGGAGGAGGGAAGAAGGGAAACTGTGTCTACACAACCGTGCAGAGGTTGGAGCACTTACCAGGAGGTGAAAAGCATTCCTCCTTTGGATCAGGTGGTTTCAGCTCCTTGTAACCGTGTCACAGCAGAGCTCACCAGCCCCAAGTCAATAGGAATAAATTGATGTATGGTGGTAAGCAGAAGAGGTGGTGGGGAGGGAAAGGAGGACTACTACAGCTATGTAGCTGCATACATCTATGGGGGACTACTACAGCTACGTAGCTGCATCAGGCATAGGGTCAAAGTGAGAAGTCAGCAGAAGGCTCCTGCCTCTGTGGCCCGGTGCTCATAGGAGCAGGAGGCTCATATGTTGGGTCCTGCCCTTGATGTTCCTGATGCAATTTATTGAACAATTACTTTGGGACAAATAATAATTGGACAAATTCTGTGTTCTCATGACTGGAGAAGTTTCCCTCTCTCCATAGAAGTGCTTGGGTTTGAAAAAGGCCAGTGTCATCAGCTTTTCATTCATCTCTTCCTTAGCTTTTCCATCTTCTGTCTTCAGTGTCCCAACTGCCTTTACAGTGTTGTGCATACAATTTCTATAAAAAGCCATTACCGGTCTTTCCAAATGCAAGTCACCCGCTATTGAATGGCTCTTAAGCCACACAACAAATCCCAAACACTTCCAGCTGAAGGCTGTGGAAACACCAGGTTTTGGGCAAGTGCTAGGGGGCCATAGGAAGATAAAGCAATAGTCCCTTTGCCCTGTTTGCTCCAGGATGTACCTGTGGATGTTCCCAAGTCAAGCAAGACTCAGGAACTGACTTTAGTGCACCAGGGTCCAAAATCTGTTAAAGTCCGGTGATAAAAGTCTTTGAATGTAAAAAATGCTTGCCTTGGATCAGGCAAAAGTACAATGGTTGTTACAGGGATCAGAACAAAGCTCTTGAAGCTATGAAAAAATACTGGATTTTTGTCATTTAACCAAAAGATATGAAAATCCAACTGCAGTTAATAATTCTGCATCTGTATTGTTAAGTGAATGATAATAAATCAGGGGTTTGGGGGCTTGGGGGTTTGAGTTTTGCTTTTAAAAATGATCGTTGAGTTTCACTATTTTTTTGATATTGTATCACTTGCAGTGATACAAGGTGGGAAACAACACAAAGCATCAGCTAAGACCTCACTGAACAGTACTGTGATCAGAAGAAGTTGGAACTCTGATCCCAGTTCTGTTGCAGGCTACCTTCATCATATAGTCACTTAGGCAAGGGGTTTTTGGTTTGGTTTTTTTTTTTTTATTTTTTTTTTTATGTTTAGGAAAACACCAGACATTTCAGATTTGGGTACTGGAACTCATTAAAAATATTATTTTTTCCCTATAGTAAAAAAAAGAGTATTTACAGGAAATACCAAAAAGGTACTTACAGGACTTCCTATAGCTTGCAATAACATTGCAGTTTTCATGAACCTGCCCTAGAAGTAATTTGTAGTCCAGGAATAAGGTTATCTGGTGGGTTTTTTTTTAAAGCAATGACAAGTATCATGATGTAAAATGATCTATAGCAATGGGGAAGAATCTAATCCCTTGTCAGGTATCACTGGAGGAAACATGGGGTCAGCATATAATTTCCTTGATTTTATATAGGGCTGAGTCTGCCTTCCACTTTGATTCAACTATATATTCATTGATGTGAAACAGACCATTCAGAGCTGAAACATTTGAGCAACCTGGTCTAGTGAGAGGTGTCCCTGCCCATGGCAGGGGGGTTGGAACTCAATGATCTTCAAGGTCCTTTCCAACTCTAACCATTCTATGATTCTATGAAAGTGCTTTAAGAAAGATATGGCAACAGTACACAGTAAGGGATCCCATCACTCCAGCTGAGTCCCAGGTTGTCTAACGGAATAACATAACAGAAGATCTTTTGTCTTAACTGTTTTATCCCACTTGCAGTTTCTCTGCTGTAATCCAGATCACTCCTGACAAAGTACTGGAGTTAAGACTCAGTCTGAGGACATGAAGGTTCTACAGCATGAGGATGAGCAGGCATGGAAGTAAAAGGGAAGAGTTCCGAATCTAAATATGGTCCTGTAAAGTCAGATGAGACAAAGTCCTTTGCCATACTGAGATCCACTGCAGCAATCACAGATAGTAAAACCGCAATGAGGAAGAAACTGGGTCAAAAGCTTTGTGTCATCCTTCTCAGACTATATACACACCCACAGCAGCTCAACTTCCTCACTCACAAATGCAAATTAAAGAAATGATCTGGCCTCCAAATGACTATGGTCATTCATCACTGGAGAAGGTGTTTAAACTCCCTCAGCTCCATTTTAGCAAAGGCCCACACTGTTGCAAAGAAGTAATTACTGTAGCCTTAATGCACATGGTTCCCGTGGGGAAGGAGACAGACATATCAGAAATAGAAAGAGATACTGTACGGTGGAGTGGGAGGGAAGAAAATTATTCTGCGATTCCCAGAAATTGAGCTGACATCATTTCTGCCTCAGCTGTAAGTCTCAGGTCCAGCTCCCCTCTGAGCAGAGTGGCATGACGCACAGCTGCAATACGAAACTGCAACACGCATTTTGTCTGGAGGGCAGGTGGCAGTGTAAAATCCTCGGAACATTAAATAGAAGAAAGTGTTTGCATGCTTGATAAATCTCCCTTAAATGTAGTCTCACATTCCCTCAGGTATACTCAAAATTTGAATTGAGCATACCTGCATGGAAACCATTATATATCCCACATTATACAACAGGATACCTTGGATCAACATTAATTTCATGTTAAAGAGTGGACCAAGTATGAACTTCATGTGTAGAATTATTAATTAGGGGGAAACTATACACATTTCTTGCATAAAATACTTCTTTTCAGGGCAAGGGAACAGGACACTCACTACAAGAAGGACACCGAATTGCTAGAGAGTGTCCAGAGGAGAGCTACCAAGCTGGTGAGGGGTCTAGAGAACAAGTTGTAAGAGGAGATGTTGAGGGAACTAGGCATGTTTAGTTTGGAGGAGAGGAGGCTGAGGGGAGACCTCATTGCCCTCTACAACTACCTGAAAAGAGTTTGTAGAGAGGTGGGGGTTGGGCTCTTCCCCCTAGTGAATAATGACAGGACCAGAGGAAATGGTCTGAAGTTGCGGAAGAGAAGGCTTAGATTAGATATTAGGAAGAATTACTTCACTGAGAAGGTGGTCAGGCACTGGAACAGCCTGCCCAGGGAGGTGGTGGAGTCACCATCCCTGGAGGTATTTAAGGAACATGTAGATGTGGCACTTCAGGGCATGCTCTAGTGGCTGAGATTGTAGGGAGTGGACTGGTTTTTTGTGTATGGTAGAACTTGGTGATCTGAGAGATCCTTCCTAACCATAACAATTCTGTGATTCTGTGACATATTTCTGTATTACCATATTACTCATGCGATATTTTTAAATATCTTCTGTGATGTCTGTCTACTTTTTCTTTATTTTTTTTCTGCAGAAGCAAAGGACAGCCAGATGAGCGAGCTTCTGAGCTTGGTTCACAATCTTCTCTTTGCATACCAAGGGCTGTATGAAGTTATTTTCTATTCTGGGGGATTTTACTGGGAGATTCAAAACCCCAGACAGCAAAGCAGAAAGCTGTTTCTCTTCAGTGTTCAAACATTCAAGCTTTCTGCCATTTTAAGGATAACCAGGCATTTATAAGCTGTTCACACAATGTCCTACCTTGACCATGGTTATATAATGCCCTAATTCCTATTTGATTCATTAGTAAACCAGGGTAGGATGTATGCATAAAACACTATGTGTGTCTTAGAGTGCACTTTACATACTAGACAGAATTTTACATACAACACATTTCTAATTATAAATACCTGGGTTGTCTTGAAAGACAGGGATGGGTGTATCCAAATGCATTAGACATGTAGGCAGAGAACATCAACATTAAGGGCAGCAGAGTCTCATGTATGAATAATTCCTTTTCTACAGTTTCTACTGGGTGGGTTCCTCAGCGTTAGATTTTAATCATTATCTCTCCAATGCTTCACAGTACTTGAGGTCAACTACATATGGTTTAGAAATGCATTTGCTCTCTCTTCATGACAAAAATCGAGTGTACGTGCACTTACATGGTGCAAATGAGAGAATGATCCTATTTTGCATGGGGATATTCGACTTGCAACTGCCATCAAGATGCTTGCAAATAGTGGCTGGCTCTACCCACAGCTATGTTGGGTAGCAACTGTCATTTACTGTTTTTGTTTGAATGAACCTCTCACACAGGACAGGATTAAGAATTGGGAGAGACAGTGCAGTGAATCTACCTGATTTATTCACTGGCAGAATGAATATCCAAGCCTGGTCCACAGCATTATGATGTACAGATCTGCTTTTATTTTATGCTGCTTATCTACCTGAGGTTCCTGATGTCACTAGGAATAAAGCTAGTACCATTATAGGCCATGTCTAGATACCAGCAGTCTCCTAATGAAAACAATTTACTATGAAAGAAAAAAAAAACCCAATGAATTAGAAACACAAATGACAGAAAATCACAGAGTCAGAATAATTTAGGCTAAAGGGAACCTCTGGAGGCTACCTAATCCAACTGTGCAGATTAGACCCTTCCTAACTGCTACACTGTGGTAGGCCTCCTTTTTATTACTTAGTACGAAGAAGTAGGATTGCTTATCCTCTTTTTAGCATCCAGAACTATGGTTCAGCCTTTACATGAGCTGAGATGACCTTTAGAGGTATTCTCTCCACTAAGTGTGGATGTTGTGTCCCTCAAATATCTAAAGCTATGGGAATGAAGGTAGGTCTCAGCACTGCAAAATACTCTAGAAAGAGACTTTTGCATATTTTAATCACAGAATCATAGAACAGTTTGAGTTGGAAGGTACCTCTCCAGCAAATGTTGGGGTGGTTGAAGTGCCCCATCAGGATGAGAGCCTGTGAATGTGATGCCTCCTGTAGCTGGAGTAAGAAGGCTTTGTCAATTGGCTTCCCTTGATCGGGCAGCCTGTAGCAGACACCAACCGCAAGGCTCCTTTTGTTGCGTCAGTCTCTAATTCTTACCCTTAAATTTTCAATCCACTTTTCACATCTCATCCATTTCTTGATGTAGAGGGCAATGCCTCTGCCCCTCCCTCCTGACCTGTCCTTTCTGTAGCCGTAGCCTTTGCCTGTAGCTATTGATAGCTGCACTCCAGTCATGGGATTCATCCCACCAGGTTTCAGCAATGGCAACGGGGTCATAGCTTTCCAGCAGCACGNAATTCTTACCCTTAAATTTTCAATCCACTTTTCACATCTCATCCATTTCTTGATGTAGAGGGCAATGCCTCTGCCCCTCCCTCCTGACCTGTCCTTTCCGTAGCCGTAGCCGTAGCCTTTGCCTGTAGCTATTGATAGCTGCACTCCAGTCATGAGATTCATCCCACCAGGTTTCAGCAATGGCAACGGGGTCATAGCTTTCCAGCAGCACGGTGGCTTCCAGCTCCTCCTGTTTGTTGCCCATGCTGCATGCATTGGTGTGGAGGCACTTCAGCTGTGCTGTCGGCCATGTCACCTTCTTAGAGGAACACACCTCAATTCATTTGAGGTATTTCACTGGTGCCACCCTCTTGGCTCCTATAACCTTGGGAGCTGCTGGCTCATTTCCATTAGACTTCAAGCATGCTGCAGTGTAGTCAGCATGTCTCAGAGCAATGTATTGACTATGTCTTAAAATGATACCTATTTTTACTGCTACACAAAGGCAGATAGTAGAGCTAAGAATGGAAGCCACAATACCAATCTTTCTTAAAATATTTTCAGCTAGACTGTCTATTTACCAAAAGTGAGCCACAGCTGACTAATACATCTATATAGTGAAGACTAAAAATGGCAAGGTACTCTAGCAAGCACTACAATTCAATTTCAGTACTTCTGTCTTCTACTGCTTTGAGAAAGTCTTTTTTGTTTGGGTTAATTGCACGGCTGGAATGGAAATTAATGAATTATTATAATGTAGGTCAAGGTAAAGATTCTTGTTTGCACTCTTAAATGCTGCAATCCTCTTAAGAAAAAATATCCTACCCAGGTTGAAGATGTGATAGCAGTTTGAAGAAATGCCAATGTGTGCATGTCATTAGGGACTTCTCTGTCGGGATTGTTTCGGAGCATCAGGGCTTGTAAGGTTTTAATATTAAATACCAGAGGAGGGAAGGGAACGGTGAGTGGAAAAAATGATAGCTGTCCATCACAAAGCATGGTACAGTTCTGTTGTAAGTTTTTCTAGTATCATTATCTGTATTATTTCTAGTATCTAGTATCTGTATTTCTAGTATCAATAAACTGTACTGGAAGAACTGGAAAATAAGCAGCTGGTACAAGTACTGTATACATAGATATAGCTAACTATGGCTAGTATTACTGCAGATACAGTGTGAGATACAGCTGCCAATCACTGTCTGTATCACTTACAACACTGTGATTTGAAATTGTGAAGCAGAGTTGCTGGTGCTGCTGCAAAGACTTCCCAGCATTTCCCTATACAAGCCTTGTTTTTGTTCCTGGTGTTGCCTCCTAACTTTTGGGGATTAAATTCTCCATTCTGCCCAGAGAAGCTGGGGATGCCTCATCCCTGGAAATGTTCAAGGCCAGGCTGGATGAGGCTCTGAGCAAGGTCTAGTGGAAGGTGTCCCTGCCCACGACAGGAGGGTTGCAGCTCAATGATCTTTGAGGTCCCTTCCAAGCCAAACTGTTCTATGACAGGCTGAGAGAGATGGGGCTGTTCAGCCTGGAGAAGAGAAGGCTCCGGGGAGACCTTCTAGCAGCCTTCCAGTATCTGAAGGGAGCTACAGGAGAGCAGGAGAGGGACTCTTGGTCAGGGAGTGGAGTGATAGGACAAGGAGCAATGGTTTTAAATTGGAAGAGGGGAGATTTAGGTTAGATATTAGAAAGAAATTCTTTACTGTAAGGGTGGTGAGGCACTGGAACAGGTTGCCCAGAGAAGTTGTGAATGCCTCATCCCTGGAAGTGCTCAAGGCCAGGCTGGATGGGGCTTGGAGCAACCTGGTCTAGTGGGAGGTGTCCCTGTCCATGGCAGGGGGGTTGGAACTCAATGATCTTTAAGGTCCCTTCCAACTCTAACCATTCTATGATTCCATGATTCTATAATTCCATAATATCTGCCTGAAGAAATGTTTTCACTAAAACCATGTGAAAGGAAATGAGAAAAATATTTTGGTTGGTCAGCATTTAAAAAAGACCTGAAAAAGCAATCTGATAATATTTCCTGCTTTTGAAAGGGCAGTGTGTTTCAAATCATGGATCAAAACCAGCAAAGTAGTAGTGAAAGTTTTCAAAAGAGAGGTTTGGCTATTAGAAGCACCTTTGTTTAAGTTACTTGTCTGACTTTTTAAGGTCTTACATAGTTGGCTGCATAGAGGTATGAAAGAGACAGAAAGGCAGTGAGGATCACACTTTAGAAAAGTTTGAAAAATACTGGTTTAACTCCTTAGCTCTGAGGTTCTGGAGGGAGATATACATCTAAAGGTCTAAATTGGTGCTGAATGGGGGTTTGGACTAGTTGATCTCCAGAGCTCCCTTCCAACTTGCATCTACAACTGTAAGTTGCCCAAGGACAGCCTTTGCATGGCAGTGTGTGTGCTGTCATGGGCATTTCTTGTAGAAACGAGGAGCAGGGAAATGTCCGCAGTGCCCTAAGATGCACACATCAGTCGGAATTTGTTCGAAGTAGCATATAGGAGGGTAGAGGCTGACAAGCACTAAAGCATTCAATTAATATTCAAAATGGTGACAAATCATGTGCAGCTTTGCCCATACTGCTATACTAGGTTGTGCTCCTGCAATGAACTACCTGCACCACTGCAGCAGACTGGTTAGAGTAGGCTAGAAGGCACCTTAAAGGTCATCGAGTTCCCCCCCCCCTGCCATGAGCAGGGACATCTCCTATTACAACAGATTGCTTAGAGCCCCATCCAGCCTAGTCTTGAACACTAGAGATAAGGCATTCACAACTTCTCTGGGCAACCTGTTCCAGTGCTCACCACCCTCACAGTAAAGAATTTCTTCCTGATATTAAATGTAAATCTCCCCTCTTTCAATTAAAAATGATTACCTCTCATCCTGTCACTGCACTCACTGATAAAGAGTCCTTCCCCAAATATGCAATTCAAAACACCTCCAGAGCCCAGATGGTGAAACTCTCATTTTGTTTTTCCTTTACTGAACTCTTTCATTTTTAATCTAGGAAATTTTATACAAACTCTGCTAGGATAACACTGCTTCTGCAGTATTATGACTCCTCTGGAAAGCATACAGTTATTTTTGTTACACACACTGCCTCAAACTACATAGATGCTGAGATAATATTTAACTAGTGTCACATACAATCTCAAATACAGATTAATATATATAATCTAGCATCTAGTTCCTTGTATGCCACACTTGGCTTATGACAAACACACAGTACAGTATATCTACATAAAATATGCTACCTATTAAATTGCCTGCAGTCATATAAAATCTAAATCTAAGGCTTGCAATACAATATGATAAGTTCTAAGTTATAATAAATAGATATATGAATGTAAATAATGAAGATTATTATCATGAAACAGGATTTATGTTCTGCACAAGTTAAGAACTTTTCTTAGATTCTTGGAATCTTTTTTGCAAGACAGACAATGCTTCAGTGCTGACTATTTCCCAAGGTAGTAGTAAATGACTGTAGTCAAAGAGCATCATCTATATTGTTTCTCTAAAATTAAAAAGCAAAACAAAAATTCTTGTATGGAAACAAAAATCTACAAAATGCAGTTATAAAGATGAAAAATATCTCCAGCAAAAATGAAAATCCATTGCAGATGTTCTTGTTGGTATTCGTGAAACATTCAAGAGATGCAGTTTGAACAAGACAGTTTGAGATACCGGAAGGTTTTTCTTGTGGAGTGCAAATTTGTTATGCTGATGAACTGTTTCAAACTGTGTAATTCACGAACAACAGAGGAGAGCTCTCAAGTATCTGTTCCTCATCTGGAACGTAGTTCACTAATTTGGCAAACAGCTGCAACAATCCTTTCTGATTTTAAATAACTACCTTTGAGGATTTGGAAGCAAAACCAGAAGCACTTTGTCTTGTAAGCAATATGATAACCCTGAGAACAAATATCTTGACAAAACATTTATTGAGCTGTGTGAACTGTGGTGACTCTGCTTCATGTGCAAGCCCTTCCCTTTTTCAATCCACTTCTCTTCCTAGGAGTATCTGAAGCAGGAAATATGTCCTGTTTTGGCTTAAATGAGATGGTGGCACTGGTGTTCCTTGATGGAATGAGACAGAAGGGCTGGCAGGCAGTGCCTCTGGAGAAGAAGTTTGTCTCTGGCCTTCTTCCCTGCTCCAGAGAGTCCACTGGAAGCTGCAGCTCCTGGGCCCTATGTACTAGGGAAAGTTTGGCTTTCCTTGACTTCTCCAAGGACAAGATAGTGGGCTGGATGCTCTGGATCTAGCCTGCTGATAGAATCATAAAAGCTTAAAAGTAGGGCAAAGTTAGGGTGGTGATTCTCTACAAAAAACAGACTACGGCTGCTCACGGGTAAAAAACCAGCAGGACGGCTGGGCCCAAAGGGTTGTGCTTAATGAGGTTAAATCCAGTTGGCAGCTGGTCGCACTGGTGTTCCCCAGGGTTCAGTACTGGGGTCGGTTGTGTTTAATGTTATCAATGACTTAATCCCCCCAACAACAAGGAGATCGAGCACACCCTCAGTAATTTGCAGACAGTACCAAGTTGAGCAGGAACATTGATGGGCTTGAGGGCAGGATGGCTCTTCAGAGGGATCAGGTCAAGGCCAATTGTATAAGGTCTGACAATGCCAAGTGCTGGGTTCCACACTATATTCTATATACCACTTAGTTAAAATACTACTTTTGCTGGACTTCATAATTACACCTTTAAGCACAAAAGCAAGTCACCATAGAGTTGCATGAAAACCGGTTTCCATATCTGACATGGTTCTCAGATGCTGAAAATTATTGCCTGCTGTCAAAAGAAAGCAATGTCAACAACATTTAAGTTTGTTTTGTACTGAGCAAATGGAAATGTCTTGAAGATTTAGGAAGATATCATTATTTAATTCTTTGATGAATCTTATTTAATTAATAAGCTAACATTTCAATTGCAATGTGCAATTTATTTGTGTAAACAAATAAACAATGTGTTTTGCAAAATAGAACTTAAGATATTTAAAAGAAAATTGAAAATGTTGACCACTTTTGTAATTTAATTTCATTGGAAAAATTTAGACTAATTTTTAATGGTGGCCAAGAAATAGTGGGAACACCAGAATACTCACTCTGAAAGAAGGTGGCTCTCTGTTTTTCATTTTGCTATTAATGTTTGGTATGATTCTGTGTATTGATCTTGCAGTTTCTTTGTGCACAGACCTTCACTGCTCTACAGCAGACCAGCACACAGTGACCCAGAATTCTGCAGTTACTGGATGTGGTGGATTTTCAGGAACAGAACCCCAACCTCAGCAAAGCATCACACCTCTCAGTTCTCCCGTAGACATAAAAAACGTCCAACATGACAAATCTTTATTTCCCTTATTAGTAGCCTCAGCAAAGCTGTAGACGTCATTGTGCTTAGATGCTGTATAAAGTTATAAGATGTTTGTACTGTGTAATAAGGTGTGTCAGATCTCAGGCCGCAGGGGGGAGACTCTAGGAATAGCTAAAGTCAGCCTGCTCCAGAAAAGAAGCAGCACAACCACTGCTGAGAAGCAGGGAGACATTGTCATGGCCACCCTGCAGACCTGGCCTGTGTTCCCGCATGGAGATGCATCTACTGTGTGGATGTGTCAGCCCACTCAAGGCCAGCCTGGAGGTCTCTGCAACACATAAAAGGTGAATAGGCCCTCGTAAGGTTGGATCAACGCTGTGGTATTTAAGTAGTTTTAAGTCACTTGAAATTATATAAGTAGCTCACCTCAAAAGAACAGATGCAGCACAGCAAAGATGATTTCACCAGTGATGACAATGAACCAAGAATCTTTTCAGTGTGGGGCAAGGCCTGATTGCTAATAATAACCTGACAAGGCTACTCTTTTCTCTCTCAAAAAGTCAGCAAAATGAGAATAGCATTAGCAAGTAGTTATCTTGAAAAGAGAACCCTAGGAAAAGTGTAGATATGTTGAATAAAGTAACGGAGGGGCGGGGTGTCGTTTGAGGATCTCATTCTCAGCTGGTAAAGTGGGGAGTAGCCCCATTGATTTGGATGCTTTGGAGATGATTTATATAGTGGAGGAATTTATATACTGAAAACATTTCAGGTAAGAGAAAAAAAAAAAGATCTATAAATACTTTACACGTATGTAAGGGTATTGCTGGCAAGAACGTGAAAATCAATAATTGTTTTTTATAGTATCAAGAAAGAGAACTCCCAGCACTGTTTGCTTGTGATGATGCTTCTGGTATTTCCATCTCTGTCATTGACACTGTTCCTCTTGGTCACACTTGAAGAAATGGATAATGAAATGACACAATCTGTTTGATAAGACAATTAAAACTTCTTATGCATATGGTACCAAAGAACCTCAAAATAAACAGGTATCAGACATAATTTGTACTGCATTGCTACAACAACATGGGATCTTTCTTATCACATCTTCTAAATGCAGCCATATCACAGCATAACGTTTTGAGGTACCAAGCAAGTTCACTGTGAGTACTGACTTTTCAACAGGCGTTTTAGATGATAGAACAGGAAAGGGGACAATAACACCAATTCTTTCAAGGTCATGGAAAAAGGAATGGAGCATTTACAGAAAATATATATCAAGCATTTGCTTAAGATTAAGGTTCATTTAAAGCAGAACACATCCAGCTGGACCCAGGCTGAAGCAGCCTGTTGCTGAAGGACTGGACTCTGTGGACCCATGCTGAGAAGTTGGTAAACCACCAGAAGATCCAGCTGACCCATTTTGAAGAAGTTCTTGAAGAACTGTATCCTGTGGGAGGGATCCCATGCTGGAAGAGGGCAAAGTCCTCATAGCACCTTTCCTATGAAGACAGGCTTGAGAGACTTAGGGTTGTTAGCCTGGAGAAGGCTCCAGGGAGACCATATTGCAGCATTCCAGTAACTAAAAAAGGCCTACAGGAGAGATGGGAAAAAGTTCTTTATGAAGGCGTGTAGGGATAGGACAAGGGGTAATGGTTTTAAATTGGAAGAGGGAAGATTTAGATCAGATACTAGAAAGAAATTCTTTACTATGAGGGTGGTGAAGCACTGGAACAGGTTGCCCAGAGAAGCTGTGGATGCCCCATCCCTGGAAGTGTTCAAGGCCAGGCTGGATAGGCCTTTAAGCAATCTGGTGTAATGGGAGGTGTCCCTGCCCATGGCGGAGGGGTTGGAACTTGGTAATCTTTAAGGTCCCTTCCAACCCAAACCATTCTATGATTCTGTGATTCTTTAAAAGCGTGAGGAATGAGTAGCACAGACAAAGTGATATGGACTGCTCCCAACCCCCCCATTTGCTGTCCCCTGGCAGTGGGGGGGAGGGCATTTGTGGTTGAGAAGTTTGTCCTGTTGAGGAGATGGAGTGAGAGAGCAGCTGGGTCAAGCCACCACAGTCACTGTACCCACATATGCAGTATAAGAAACCGGTGCAGAGCCTCAGCAGCAGCTACAGCAAACAGCTATGAGTTTCTTGCTTAAAATAGAGCTGCTATGGTTTGCTGCTTTTTATGCAGTTTTGCAGCTGACCGTAGGTATACAACATCAAGCCTCAGCCAGCAAGTGACACTGCAAAATTGTATTTTACTATATATGGTCAAAAAGCAGACATCTATTTTGTGCTTGTTTAATTTTACCCATCTTAGTTGGTTATCATGAGGTAGTAAAATTGCCTTTTGGATGTTTTCTGTCCCTCTCTCTGTGGGTTAAGGAAGAAGCATGTGTTACCTGTTGTGATTAAGTAATTAACTTTAGGGAAAGTAAGGTGCAATGCACTCTCTACTTGAAGTTTCTGTAGATTTAATGGAGTCTGCCTCACTGTCATGAAAGGAACCACTGGTTTACCAACTAAACAAAATTTTTAAAAAACACTTTGGGCAAAACCCAGATTTAGGAATAAGAAAGGATGCACCTGCCAAGAAAGAGAGGGGGAAGGGGACACCACAGCATCAACTATTCCAAGCTCTGTTGGCCTTCCAGAAACAGACAGGAAAGGCTAAGACAAGGGCTGAGAAAATGCTTGGGATCTATTATATCCTTCTTTCAGTGCTGCTGAAAAGAAATAGAACAGAGTACCTGTCTAACAAAACACCTTTTGAGTAGGATGATCATCCACTTCCTCAAAACCAGTCTTCTAGTTGCTGGTGACACAGCAACTGTATTCCTACCCATGCCAAGAGTTTAGATGAGTGGTGTAGTCAAACCACAGCTAGCAGAAAAGTCTGTGGCAAACATACAATGACATTTTTAGCCTTTCACAATTTTGGGTAGAATAGATCCAAGAAGGAACATGAACCTTAGAGCAAAGCATCCAAGTGTTGCTTTTTTCTTCCAAGATGCAGAACATATCTCAAACTCCGAGCACAGCAGAGCTCCTGCCAGAGGAATGGCTGCCCCCTTGAAGCTGTGACCATGCAACCTGTGCTACAGAACCATGCTTCAGCAGTGAGAAACACCATAGAATCACACCCTCTGTGACAAAGCAGGCACAAACCCAGAGCATGATTAGCTGACATTTGGCATGTTCATCCTTGGTATCATGACCACACATCAAAACACCATTTCCACCATGTGAGTGACTTATAGTGGGGGCAGAAAAACAGCTGTACGCCTGCTTGTAGACTACCACAGTAGAAGGATCAGGGAAACACTTCCGCCCCCCCCATGAGTTTTAATGTACAGATGTGGGGTTAAACTCTGTTAGTTTATTCACCTCTGGTCAATGTCTAATGTGTGGTGGGATCTGGACACCAGGCATTGAGCCCTAGTGTCCCACACCACCAAGGCAGAGGTTCATTTCATGTGCCTCACACAACACATGGACTTTGCTGCTAGGACTATCCCCAAAGACCTCTTTCTCCATGGAGGTCCATTGGTTCCTTTGCTAGTCCCAAAATTTCCAAACAGTACTGCACCCACTGGAGATTTAGTCCTGAATATTTTTATCAGCAAACACTTAGTACATTCATTTGGCCTGTGGAGTTCCAAAAGCTTGATGCTCTGTTCCCTTTGCTAGAGATACTCATTTCAAGAATATCATGGCCAGCAGGAGTAGGGAAGTGATGGTGCCTCTGTACTGGGCACTGGTGAGGCCTCACCTCAACTACTGTGTTCAGTTCTGGGCACTCACTACAAGAAGGACACCGAATTGCTAGAGAGTGTCCAGAGGAGAGCTACCAAGCTGGTGAGGGGTCTAGAGAACAAGTCGTAAGAGGAGACGTTGAGGGAACTAGGCATGTTTAGTTTGGGGAAGGGGAGGCTGAGGGGAGACCTCATTGCCCTCTACAGCTGCCTGAAAGGAGGATGTGGAGAGGTGGGTGTTGGCCTCTTCCTCCTAGTGAATAATGACAGGACCAGAGGAAATGGTCTGAAGTTGTGGCAGGGGAGGTTTAGATTAGATATTAGGAAGAATTACTTCACTGAGAGGGTGGTCAGGCACTGGAATGGCCTGCCCAAGGAGGAGATGGAGTCACCATCCCTGGGGGTACTTAAGAAATGTGTAGATATGGCACTTTAGGGTATGCTCTAGTGGCCAAGATTGTTGGATTGGGTGATTTGTTTTGTGGGGTTTGTTTTTTTGTGAGGTTCTGTTTTTGTGGGGTTTGGTTTTTTGCAGTGTTTTTTCTTTCTTTTTTTT
>VZRU01009797.1:0-43419 GCA_013398155.1 Pedionomus torquatus | reverse complement strand
ATCTGATGGAGTTGAAGATGTCCCTGCTCATAGCAGGGAGGTTGGACAAGATGACCTCTAAGGTCCCTTCCCACCTGAACTACTCTGTGGTTCTCTATGATTCTATGAGATGCAAATTAAATAGGTAGAGGAGGTTCTAACATACAAACACACTTTTGATTTTTTGTAGTCCCCCATGTGGCATGTATGAGCTACATGATAGGGTAAGTGTGCTGTTCTTCATCCTTTCCTACTGCTTTATTGTATCCACCTCTGGCCCCAATACTTCCTTTTACCATACATTCCTTTGGATACTAGAACTCTTGCAATGTAGGAATTATGGACGTGGTTCAAATCCCTTTGTGTATTTGGGGTAT
Organism: Pedionomus torquatus; assembly: GCA_013398155.1. NCBI lineage: Eukaryota > Metazoa > Chordata > Aves > Charadriiformes > Pedionomidae > Pedionomus > Pedionomus torquatus. The sequence goes on along the minus strand of VZRU01009797.1, from coordinate 43,063 downwards.
GAGCTTATGTTGCAGTTATTTGTCTTCGCTCTTTAGAAGACACTAGGGGGAAAAAACTGGTTTTGAGCTTGATTTATGTAACCTATGTCGAACAGTCAAAATGAGTCCTTCGGTGCCCAGAAAGCGCTCTGACCCCTTGCTGAGTAGAGGGAGTCTAGATACCTCGCTTGGATGGTACTTGCTTTCCAAATGTCCAGCAAGCCTGGAGAAACACCATCCTTTGGGGAGCCACTTTCTAAGTGCAAGATGTGCACTAGAAGTCATTCTCTTAACATGCTATGGAACAGATTAAATTTAAGAGGCCTCATATCATGTGAGTGAAAACAACAACATAAAAAAATAAAAAGCTAAGGCATTGTTATCATGAGAAATGTTCCTTGCCACATATAGTGTGGGAAAGAAGAGTAGAACGGCAATTAGACATAATTCTAGGTCATGAAATTGGGATGGCACCCATGCACAGAACTGTGGAAACCACTAAGAGGGGAAAAAAAAAAGTCTATCACGCAAGATGACACGAAGCAGTTAATGAAAAATGGTTTCACGGGGATTTTAAACCATTTCTCATGAAGCTGAGGGGTTTTGTTTGCTTTTTTAGTATGTTGAACTTTTCTCTAACAGGACTGACACAGAAGCGTTGTACATCTGTGGAAGCAATAAACCTAAGTAACTTGGGTGCTCTTTATGTTTCACCACTACCTCTAGACTTCAGTTGAGATCAGGCTTCCTTGCTGTATTTAAGCTGTATCTANCAGACTTCAGTTGAGATCAGGCTTCCTTGTATGGCATGTAGAGAAGCTGTATTTAAGCTGTATCTGAAATACAAAATACTAAAATACTAAAAGCACTTTTTTTATTAACCCTGCAGCTCTGCTCTGGACAACCCGGGAAGGGGCTGGAACGCCCCAAGACTCTGTACCTAGCTTCCCATCTGGAAGAAACCAAGGCATCCATAAAGAATAACTTCAAGTTTCAGGGTTTTCTCTGCAGCCTCCAGCACACAGAAGCAGACTCTGCATCACTCAGCACGTGCCTGATTTCTTTGACTTAATTAAATGCTTTATTTAAGGCTCAGATAATCCACCTACCCGCAACCTAGAAGACAGGCAGAGAGAGATTTTTTTCCTCTATGTACCTCTCTGAAGTTAGCAAATGTTAAGCAGTGGGTAGGACAGAGTTGGGTTGAGAACCCCAACATCTGGTACTGCAGTGAGTGTGACAGCCTTGCAAACCTGAGAAAAAGAGGTGATCTCCCACTTGCTGGCCTGTAGCCATGAGTTCTGGGGGTGTAGGCCCTTCTGCATGACTTTCTTGAGGAATCTGGTTCAAATACCAAAGTTGGTTGACTCTTCAGCCTACGTTAGCTTGTTGTAGTACACCATTTTATCCTTTCATAGCTTGGCGTTTTGTTTCAGCCTTAGTCTCCTGAAACACCTTCAGAAACAGGAATGCAAGCTGCTCTTGAATTTGGTTAGAGCAAAGTCAGTCCTTGCAGTTGTCATTACATGCAGAAGAAATGGTGTGACCTGTCTGTGTAAATTATGTACCATATTTATATGTAGCTTGGATGAGGTGGGATGGGATAACCAACACTTGTGCATGCTGTTAATGCATGAGGACATCCGTTGTTTTCTGTTTTCTTAAACCAAATCTGCTCGTAGAGACAGGGCTGTCATTTTGTGCTATGCCTGCATAGCATCTGACCTCCAGGATCCTGGCCAGTGATCAAAGCCTGTGGGCACTGAACAAGTAATATATAATAATAGTATATGGCATTGGCAATAAACTATTTTGGCAAAATATAGCTAATGGAGACCCAAGCTTAGCGGCTAGATTTTCAACATTACACAGCAGCAAATAAGCCCAGGGAGTTTCAGCTATGGATCAGACAACCTCTCACAGGAACCAGCTCTTGGGGAGAACACATAGCAGTGTGATTTAATTTAAAAAAAAAAAAAAAACAAAACAAAAAACCAACAACAAAACAACTCAATTTTTATAGAAGTGCGAACTTTGTTCATTCCACAAAGAAATCTAACATGTACTTGAGAAACGCAGTCACTTTAGTCCCATAGATTTGTCAACAGAATTGCTGAAAAGGGTCTTCCAGCTCTACAAGGAAAGAATTTACTTTTCAGAAGTCCTTAGCATCCAGCAACTACTATAGTTTTGACTGAAAGCTGCTAAATATTATCAGTTTTGAAAATCCACTTACTTCGTATCCAAAATGTGAATGCTGGAATCTAACATTGTTTGTTCTTTTGAAAGTTAGGGCCAAAGAATCCACGTGTCTAGATATAACTGTACAATTTTTAATGGATTTTGAGTTACCCAGAGCTAAACAGAATCAAAAATTGCTGAGACATAAATATCCCTGTAATGTAAATATGTTCACCATTTAATCCTGATAAATACTGGATTATAGGCTTCAGAACACAGACCAACAATTATTGGAAATACTGTGGTCATCTCAAGTATACAGAATTTCAATTAAAATAAAACCATAAAATAGTTTTTCTTTTTTAAAAGTACCATCTAGCATGTAATTTATTTGGATGAACTCTACAAGTCTATGCATTATATCATGCCAGAAGAACTTGAGAACCACTTTTTTCTTGTTCCCAGGGTCTCCTGACTGTTGGTAAGGCATTACAGTCATAATGATAGAATCGGTTTACAGTTGCAAATTCTGCCAAGTATCTCACAAATTATATTTGGCAAACAGCACTGCCTCTGTTTCACACAAACACAATGACCTGATGTTTTGTTTGTGTGGCCCCAAAGGAAAATACTGGTTTAGAGCTTGTGATAGAATATAAAAAGAATTTTTGTGGTATTCTAAACTTTTGATACCTTTAATAGTTTTCACCCTATTAAATAGAGTAATGCAAACTTTAAAAGTATCCTTCAAAAAAGAAAAGAAAAAATAGGTTAAGTAGGTCTACTAAATAGGTTGTGTCCGTTTTATTTCCTCAGCATTACAGAGGCCTACGTAGCAGCTGCTGTGGCTACGCATGCCATACTTTTACATCTGATGGTGTCAAACATACAGGTGATGCCATAAAGGCTGCTGATCTGTACAGGATTTAGCATTATAGGAGTGCTTTTAGGATGCATTCTGAAAACTATGGCACACAAAGGGAAAACCACTACATCAGACTTGAGCCACCCAAAAGCCTGCAGCCAGCAGGCAGTTCAGAAAGGAAAACGGCATAACCCTGACAGTGCTATTATTTGGATAACTGAGGAGAAAAAGAAAGGAACAGTAGGTTTGAAATGAATCTGGGACTCTGCTCTGAGACAGTTTATTTCCTTCTGTATCCTGTGGTACAAACCTACCTGGTAAGGGCTAAACTTTATTGGGAAACCCACTGGAAATGTGTTTTGGCAACAACATTGGACCAAGGGTAGATACCACAGTATCTATAATCTACCATACCAGTGGTGAGTCCAGCTGTCCAGACGGAGTCAGCACTCACAGCCAGACTCAGGCTCAGTATCAGACAGCATAGTCAGCAGGCTCAGCTGGTGTGTCCTGGGTCTCTATGTCTCCTCCATTGCTGGCACAGTAGTGTCCCAGAAGAGTTCAGTCTGGGAAACGGGTGCTATTTCTTGAATCTGGGAGACAATCTCTGCTTTGATTCTTTGTAGAGGGTTGGATGGTGTGACAGGATGTGCTGTGGGACTGCTGCAGGGATGGCAGAGGAGGCATTGCCCAAAAGGGAAGGGCAGAGTGGTACAGATTGCTTACCTCGGCAAAAGGGTTCTCTTCTCCTTGGGCAAGGGTGGAGATGATGTTTTCCACCAGACATACAAGAGCTGCTTGTACAGAGGCAAAAAAGCTGCTGAAGGTTTATCCAAGACCACCATTGGTGGTGAAAATTCAAATGGCCAGCAGAGAGAATTAGAAAGAGGTGACACAAATGCATGCAAGGCAGTCCTGCCTCTTTTTCTCTCCCCGAAAGGCCTTGCCTCTTCCCCTTAAGAGAAAAGAAGCTGGAAACATGGGAAGGACACAGAATTCATGCAGTCTTCAGATTGGGGAAGGGGTTAGTGGGGAAGAACAGAAAGACTGAGAGAGTGAAAGCTGCTTTGATTTTACTGAAAGACTGGAAGGATGTGGCACTCAAACTTTGCCGAGGTTGTTCCAGGTTGAGATTAAAAAGAAGATTAAAGTCCACTAATACCATGGGCAAGTTAAAGTGGAGGTAGTAGCCCTTTCAAATGCCATGTGTGGCTCTTCTGACAGCCCTATCTATCTGTCTTATTACTACAGGCTCGCTAAGGCAAACACAGTGAGAAGGGATTTATGGACTTGCCTGCTAGCAAAATTCTGGCTCCAAAGCCAGATCCTGGCTATGTTTGGGCATGAGACTGCAACTGCTAATAACCAACGCTAAACTGACCTTCATGCTGCCACCTAGTGTTTCCTTATAGACAGAAACAACATCCCAAGAAAGAAACTTCGTAATGCTGTATTCAGAACAAATGTAGTTTATTCCTGCTGAAGTACAATGCTGGACAACACACAACTTGAAGGAGAAGGAATGTGGAAGAAACATGCTCAGGGTAAATGTTTGGGGAGACAGCTTTTCTTGAAAAAGCAAACCAAAAAAACTATAATCCAGGAACAGAGAGAAGCACCTATACAACAAGAAATTTCCTCAGAACTAGAATTTGTCCTGATTTGGTTTTCTCTCTGTGAAATTAATATGGACGTTTGCAAGGTGCAGCAGCACACAACAGAGCAAGAATCCAAGCAGAAGCTTGTCTTAACTGAGCGAGATCAGCATAAGAAGCTTGGCAGGTTCTTCTTGCCTGTCCATGTTACTCTCATAAAAACATATGGTATGTTTACTTCACAGCCATCGGATGCTGATTTTTTTTTCAAGTGTGCATGATGGCTAACAAGAAGTAAAAAGTGATTGCTGGGGGCACATGCAAAAGATTTGACTCTTGGCCCTTCAAAGCTTGATCCCTGGCTTTGAGGAGCTTTAACAGGATGCTTTTTACACTGTTTCACATCTTGGATTCATGCTGGAACTCTAGAACTCTAACCCTCAGAGCAACTCCAGAGTATGTGGGCTGGCTGATGCAATTACAAGAGAGAGCACATTCTTTTTCACCCAGGCTTCTTTAAGGTATTTTGAGTCAAAGGCCAAACCAAACATGAAGCATCCAAAATCATTGTTCTCTTCTGGAGAAACTGACTTTTGAGCTTTGCTTCCTGACAAGCTCTGCATGAAAGCTGTCAGAAAGGACTGTGCAAATGAAAAATGGTAAAAATAAGAAGCTAATTTAAGAAAATGGACTGTCCAGAGATAAAGGACAGCCATAATGAGCAGCCTTCAAAGGGCTCCTGCAGGCATTGTATGAAAACAGGTATCAATTTAGTCATGTGCAGGAGTTTTCCCATTTATAATAAAACTTTGGCAGCAACAAAACACAGTTGCATTTGAACATTTTATGTACAAACTGACTGCATGTTCTCAGTGCTATCATAAGATGTCTCATTTAGTTGGACTATCAGCACAGCAAAGAACAGAACCAGACTCACAGCAGAAAAGACCATGTACTTCTCTGCTTACAAATCACCTCTCAAGTCAAAATGTGAAAGTTGTGTCAGGCCCATAGGTCTTTCAGAGGCCTAGTTCACAATACAGAAAGTCCTCGGGTGCATAATGGTGCATCAGTATGTCTCATTCATGCTATTCCTGTTTTGTTCACTGAGAGAACAACTACCTCCCAATCCCACCCAAACAGAGCCTCCTGCTGGATTAAGGCATCATTATTCTTCCTCTCCAGAAGTTGGTACCGGGCTATAACATCTGAAATCTTTCTGCTAAACACACTGAACAAAAAGCCAGCCTTTCTTTGTGCTTAGTGGGCTTCAAATTCATAGAATAAGAGAATGGTTTAGATTGTAAGGGACATTAAAGATGATCCAGCCCCCTTGCCGTGAGCAGGAACGCTTCCCACTAGAGCAGATTACTGAAAGCCCCATCCAGCCTGGCCTTGAACACCTCCAGGGATGGGCCATCCACAACTTCTCTGGGCAACGTGGGCCAGTGTCTCATCACTCTCATGAGTCAGACCCAACAGCGTTATATGCTCTGCATATAGGACTTATTTTCCAAAGCTCATGTTTAGAGCTCACTGCTGTGGAAGGAAGTCATGTTCTCTTTCACTTCCTTGTTCTCCCCATTTCATCGACTCGTGACACTCAGCAAGAGTAAGTGAATGAAAAAAGATATACTTCAGTCTTTTTCCAAAGTTCTCAAGGTTTCTGTGGATTAAAAAAGTGCAAGAGACTTGTTTTACGGCTTCATCTCCAAAAAGCCCATCTGAGAATACCATAGGGCAAAGGCTTGAAAACCAAGAGCATGTGTCTGTGAGCAGTCTCTTTGGGATTTGCATCATCTGGTTCCTTACGAGGTGGCCGCATGCTTGCTAGTATGGGATAAGGGGGACACAGAGCAATGGTCATACAGCTTCAAAGCCAATCCATTCCCCATCAGCAGCAAGAGGCTGCTTTTGGGGCTCTGGCATTGGGATTCACCAAAATCTGGAGTGACCTGGGGTACTCCTTTCTGAGTGACCACTGCTTTTATTCTATGGGGAAGTGGGTGAGATCTTTGTGGGTAAGAGATGGGCCAAAGGCACATGAATCGACACAAAGCTTGTGGAGGAAATGCCATGGTCTCTGCTCTCCAGTTCTGTGCCAATCAGTTTAAGTGAATTTAAGTTATTTTTCTGTAATATTTTAAGAGAAGTTTTGTGTAAAAATTGCAAAAGAAAATTATTTCTTAAGGAAAAAATTTCCCTCTGCACCCACATTTTCATTTCTCTCCCTCTTCCTCTTCCAATGATAAACACACCATTAGGAAGCTTGCATGGCTCCAATATTGGGTGGATTTATTTTATTTTATTTTTAATCAAAAGGTACAAATTCAGTTATTCTTTCATTCTTAGTTTTGGGGACAGAGATTTTGTCCTTCAGGCAAGCTAAATAAATAGGAAGAACATCAACTCCGGTATGTTGTTTGTCTCATGATTCACTATAACATTTCCCTAGTACCAGGCATGGCTGCCTCCCGAAGAAGCAGAGTTAAAACTTTCCTGTAGGTGTCTAAGACCTCTTGGGCAGAAGGCCTTTCAGCCGGGTCCTTCCTCTTACACGCTGCATGGATGTCAAACAAATGCAGTCGCACAATGTCACTTCCTTTAACATGGCCCAAGAAAAAGTTTGAGACATCCGGGATTTTCCAGATGTCTGTTTTTTCATCATAGGGAGGCATGAGGTCATCTTCAAATGGCATCTTTTCCCCATAGGGCCAACGCTGCTCAGGAGCTACAAACTCTCCCTGGAGCTCCCGATGACCACATTTCACCAGCTTGCCGGCGCTCCTGTTCACCAGAGGCAAAGCATCCAGATCATTCACCAGGATGTGAAAGTCACTTGATAGGAGATACTGAGAGAGGACCTTGTCCAGGTCATTTGAGTCACACATCACTAAGGTGCCCAGAGGGCTGCTGTGCAGGTACCGAATGACGCTCACGTAGTCTATAGCAAGCATCAGCCTGCGATGCCAGGTGTTCATGCCCTTGTACTTGGGGATGTGGAGCGTTTCATTCAGGCCCCTCAGGGAGCCTAGAGGATGGTACTCGGTGAGGATTGTGAACTGCTGCTCACAGTAGCCAAGGAGTCGGACAACGTGCTTGCTTTGAAGCGCTTTCAACATCTTCAGTCCATGGAGGAAGTCCTCCTTCAGCTTCGAGTTGGTGAGCTGTGAAAGGACCACTTTGTTTTCCTTCCACTCAGAAAGGAAGACCTGAGAACACACAAGAGACATGTAAGACACATGCAGAGCCTTCCACTGACTGCTAGCAGCTCCCACTGATCTCTGGGTCACTGCTTAGTCACAACTGCAAATTACAGTGACCAGGCACAGTCAAGCCTCTAGGAAGGGCCATGTACCTGTCACAGCAAGCCTTTACTGGTGTCATAATTACAGCATGATTTCCTAAGTTTCCTTTGGAGTGAGCAATGCAGGTAACTTATTTCGTACTACCCAACCAGCCAGTCTTACTCTGCCACGATTGTACCAACTCCACAAGCACTTTGCCAGTCTCTGTGATTTTGCTTGTGTAGCTGGATGTCGTTCAGGGTCAGGGAGGTGGCCCAGGGCTCTGGTCAGGCTCACCTACCTGTTGCGTGCAGCTCTTCAGTAGCCATACGCCCCTGGCTATCAACAGCAACTAGCTGCTGCAGGGGTGATTCTAACAGCAGCGTGGGTATTGATTAGCCAGCAAACAGGGAAAGCTCTTTATCCGCGGGAGAGAAGAACGGAAAACCAAACTCACCTTTTTCACAGCGCCTTCACCAACACACTTGAGTTTCCTGACTTCTCTGTTTATGGCTTCACAGGAGAGCCACGGGGAGCAGTTCTTCACCACTCCCAATCTGAAGTACCCGAAAGGGCAGAGGCCGGGGTCTGATTCAGCGCGTCCCAGAGAGATGTAAAACTTGTTGAGGTACAGGTAGAGAAGGGCGTTAAGGAGCAGGACGGCCGCAAGCAGGAACGCCAGGGAGACAGACACCACCTCCCTGGGAGGAAGCTCCCTCCTAAGGAAGAGTGGCTTCCTTTCCATGGCCGCGACCTCTGCATTCTCCCTGACGAGACGGAGGCTAAGCGGAGCCCTCGCCCTTTCCCGGGGATGCACATCCGAGGGGCTTTCTCATGGCGGGCCGCACGGCTGCCGGGCCCAGCCCGCACCCGAGCCTGCGGGACAGGCCACGCCTTGCCGCGCTGCGTGAGAAACCGCTTTGGAGCTCGTCGCTCGCCTCCCTGCTCGTCCTCCCGCTTACCAAGCGGCCTGAGCCGCCCCGGGCCCAGCAGCCGCCGGGCAAGAGGGGGAGGGCNCAACGAGCTGCCGGCGCAGGGCCTCCGCCTGGCCGCCCGCTCCGGCGCCTGCCACCGGGTGAGCGGGGGGAGGGAGCCGCGGCGGGGCCGTGCCGGGTGCCCCTCCGTGTGTCGCACCCCCTCGCACTCTTCTTTGGCACTAATGAGTTCCCCTGTCCCTCTTCTTCCACAGTGCTTGGATCAGTTCCTGGCATCCGTCCCACCATGCGATGGGAGCCAGAAAAAGCCAGGCATAGTGGCAGTGATGGTTGGTACCCAGCATCCGCACACCCTGCTGCTCAACAGCTCTGTCAGCGACAGAGAGCTCTGCAAGTAAGTGGCCCGGCCCCAGGGAACACCTGGAAAGCTATAACNNNCTAACCTATAGATATTGTCTTTTTTTTCCTTGAAGCCGTGCGCCTACTGATTGCCCGCGCATCACCTCCTCCTTTCTCCTGACTGTTTAGACCTAGAGTTCAGTCTCCCCCCCGCTGTGGCATAGGTTGTAATTGTGCTGAAAGGATCTAGGTGCAAGCAGGAGCCAGGATGGTATGCGCTGAGCCAGCATTTGCAAGCGCTTGGTTTCTCTTGCAGAGAGTCTGTAGTTGAAGAAGACAGGTGATGTTGGAGGCAGCGTGTGCGTGGTAGAGCACCCGTGTTGTGCTAGGGGAGGGTAACGCTGGGCAAAGGCAAAGCCAGGCAGCTCTTTGCTAGATCATGCCATTAGGCCAAGTTTTCGTCTTGCCTTTCCTACAAGCTTTCAGGCTTACAGTCCCCCAAATGCTGCTGTGGTACCTGCATGTAGCGGTGATGGCTCAGCAAGTTTCATTTCCTTTATCCTTTGCAGGATTCAGTTTCATTTTGGAGAGTTTGGCAATTATTCCCTTGTGGTAAAGACCCTAAGTACAAGCACCAAAACTGTTTCTTGTGACCTAGTCATCAATGAAGGCCCTATCAACAGCTACCTCCGTATGTAACGCTCTGTTTTCCCCTTCCGTTCTGCTACTTGCATGTTTCCCAGCAAAACCAACTTCCTAAGTAGCCCATACAGCCAATCATGCTGTGCTGAAGATGTGTCATGGGCTTGCTCCTCGTCTCAGCATCTCATCTCCTTATGTTTTATACACCTGTCTTGAGATCCTGACCAGGATCAGGCCTCTTCACATGATACACTGTATGACCACAAAACGCTTTTGCAGCAGGGATTAGCCCAGAAAAATTAGTGACTGTGTGTCTGGAGGGAGATATTTACATAGTCAGTTCTTGTTTCCCTGTATGTTTATGGATGTATGCGGAATCTTCCCTCTTCTTCCCTCTGTCTTGCTTCTCTCAGAAAGCGGGAAACAACTCATAGTATTTGTATTTTTTTTGCGCTTTTAATTTTAAACCTTGTGCTCTTGCTTTTTTGTTCACCTCTTTTCCAGGGCTGTTTCAAACTCTCATGTACATCTCTTCCTTTCCTCTCCTTTACATTCTTCAGTCCTTCCAGTTTTCCAGCTGTAAAGAAAAATTCTCCATGCTTGCAAACTCTGTTGCCCTTTCCCTTGTCTTCATGTTGAGGCTGTTTCTACACCTCTAGTTTCTTCTTCAGAATGTATGGCACATCCAATATTTTCTCACCATTGTCATGTCATGCAGTACAGTTTAATTTTGCCCTTTTTTTTGCTGAGATGTGCAGTCACTGAGCTGCACTTTGAAACTAGCCTGCTTTTGATTTGGGTTGGGTTTTTTTGTTGTTTTTTTTTTTTTTTTTTTTTTTTTTTTTCCTCTGGGACTCAGGCTGGGGATATGTATTGCATGGAGAAGATGGTGGGCTGGGCTTTTTGTCATGTTGGCGTCCTGCTTGGCCAAGCTGAGGCTGCTCAGTGGTTTTGTTATATCATTTATAGAGTTGTGTTCTTCTCCTTCATGTAGCAATTCTCTTTGCTTTCCTGGTTTACATGGGGATCCTTGCTATCGTGATTGCTGGGCACCTTTCTATGAAGTAAGTGAAAAGTATTGTCATACCTCCTTACACGCGAAGTGGGGCCGTGTTTGAAGACACGCGTCGTAGTGTGCTATAGCTTCAGAGTCCCACTGTAGGCCTGTTTGCGAATCAGATCCTGTTACAAAGTTGCCATGCACAAGTTAAGCTGTGATAGCTCTCTGTAAGATAATTAATACAGAGTGATACAATTTCCCTTGAGGGATATCTCGCAGCCTTGTTAGGTTGCGTGTAGAGTGGTTAATTCAAGGCAGCTGATGTCTGCCTTAAGCTCGCTCACCTTCCCATAACTTGTTTCTGGGTCTAGCCCTGAATTGGCACCTCCGTGTGTGACGCATATGTAGCCTTCCATCCTGATTAGTGAATGATGTGGCTCACCTTGCCTGTAAACAACCTGAGAATAAAGCCCCCGAATCTGAGTTTACAGCAATGTAATTACATAGCTGGACTTAACTGGGGATCCCGGTACTGGCTCAATCTCAGTATTATGTACGTGAGCTGAGAAAGCAAAAGTAGAGACTGTCCCAACTTTTGATTTGTGCTGCTAAATGACTAAGATGAAATTGGCCATTTTTATTTTGTGTTTTAAACTCTTACTAATTTTCAGAATCGATCCAGTCAGAAACTGGGTTTACAAGAAACTGAACCCCAGAGAAACTGATCGTCTGATTAATTCTGTGAGTGACTGCAGTATCTTTAATTTGCATTCTGTAGTATTTTTATCTCTGAGGAACACATGCTATCTGGACATCTGGGGACTTGTTTATTACAAACCATCTTCCCCTTGTGTGTGTTCCCCCTGGAAAATCTTGTATTGATGTCAGACAGGTAATTTTATGTCAATGAAGAGCGATATACTAGGTTTCAATGCAAGCTTAGTGGATTCCCAGTAGACCTGTTGCTATTCTTCATCATACAGCTTTGTGCTCTTTTTTGTTCCCTTGCAACAAGTGCATCAAAATACTGTCCCCTTCTGACACAGATGATGTAAGGGAAGGGAAGAAATGCCAGCTTTCACGTGTGCTTCCAGCACAGTAGGAATATTGGCAGGATCTACACTTAAATCAAGATTTTTCAGGCAGCCCTAGAGTTGGCATTTTTGTGTGATCCATGTTTTGTACTAGAATTTAGATAGATCATCACAGTCTGGGCTTCACATCTAGGAGGTCCAAACCTGTCTAAAATCAAAAGACTTGGGAGTAGAACTCCGCGGCAATTCTTGTAGTTGTTCATCTCCATGGCTGTGTAACAGCGATGTCTCTTTCTTTATGCTATCACTGGGGCTGATCAGAGTGAATTAGGGAACTCACTGGGGAAGTGTAGTTCTCTAATCAGTCTCTCTATGGTGTGAGGCAAGTGCTGATGGGGTGAGTCGGATTCTGTTTGAGAGTCAGCAACTGGATCTGCTCAGCTCTGTTGTAGAGCAGCACTCAGAGAGACAGCAAGGCGGCGGCTGATTTGGACTGGACCCAACTCTCATCGCAGCCTCTTTTCACTGCATTGTTGTTTCCACCCTCATCAAAGGTGTAGCATGGAACATCTGCAAATAGTACTGCAACATGGTGCAGCCATGAAGGGATTAGAAGTAGCAAGTGGGGAAACAAAAGGAAGAGGAAGATGGGGAAGAACAAAGACAAACACAGTATTTGGAAGTTTGCAGGTTGGTGACCTCTGTTCCCTTGACAGCTGATGCAGCTGCTGACTTGCCCTTTGTGTGTCTGGTTTGTTCCCGAAGGAGCTCGGGTCCCCGAACACAACAGACTCCATTAGCAGTGATCCCACCTCACTTATGTGGAGCACAGCGTCTCGGCAGCGTCTGCGTTCCCTGGACACGTTTCGAGGGTGAGGATGAGATCTTGCTCAAAAGCAACTCATCTAAGGGGAATAAGATTTTTCCAATGGCGGTTTGAGAGGACATGGAAATATATAGCAGATGGATGGCTCAAGGGGGTCTGTTTAACTTGGAAGATAGTCAAGGTTTTAATTACTGGATTTTCCAGGACACTTTGCAGTTGATCTAATTTGAGGAAACACTAAAGTTGTGGCAGAGGGTGGAAAAGAACAACATATGTTCAGTAAAAAAAGGCTACGTGAAGGAGCTTACTTTGGTTCACCACCAGCCGTGATCTTTGAAATGCTGCTTCCTGGTTAGCAAAGCTGGGAACCTTGTACATAATCTTGCTTTAAAAATGAAATAAACCAGATCTCACAGTTAGAAATGTTCTAGTGGGGGTAAACATTATCTCTGTGTGCATATGTACATATGTATTTCATCAACATGAGACTTTGTGTATGCTTTTGTTGTTGTCTTTTCAGGCTCTCTCTTATAATTATGGTGTTTGTCAACTACGGAGGAGGAAAATACTGGTTCTTCAAACATGAGAGTTGGAACGGTAGAGTACAATTGAGACAGTTAATCTGGGTTTTAACTGCAGCAGTATCTACACATGGCTAGCACCGCAGCTGCTGCAGCAAGCTGTTGCTCAGCTGAAGGCTGGGATGCTGCGCTAGTTTGCCTCAGAGGGGCATCTGGCCTGTTAGGTTAATTGGCAAAGCAGCGTATAGTCCTGTTCGTCACACCATAATGGGATGGTTTCAGATCACAATCTGCGTGTAACATTTTGGGGTTTGACACAGGTTTGTATCTTTACCTTTGCATTGCTGTTTAATGCCCACAGTCAAGCTGATGGTACTTGATGCTGTACAAAACGTGCCTTGATTGGCAAGCTGATGGGGAAGGGGTCGGGCATCATGCTGCCCTAGTGGAGAATAGCAAGGATCCCATCCCTGAAATCTTTCCCAAGACACAGCAATCAGTTCTGACCCTATTTTTGATGAATGGTAAAAGCAGTGAAGCAAGATGATTAGCTCTTTCTAAGTTTTATTTATAATGTGTTTTAGATTTTGTAGCATCATGTAATTCAAAGCAGCCTGCAATTCCTCCGGAAACTCAACCATAATTTTATTAAAATTTAGGGAAGATTCAAGGTAAATAATGTGTTCTTTCCTATTTCTCTGTAGGATTAACACATGGCTAGCACCTGTTTCCATGGTAAGCTACTTCCAGGTATTTTTCTTCCTGAAAAATAGTTCTTGTCTCAAGTAACTCTTCATGTTAAGGCTTGCAAGGAGAACATTGTGTGCACCTTGTCTGCGTGTGGAAATGTAATTGGAGGGGTGAATTTGTGTTCAATCGTTGATAGGAGTCTGCCCCTCCAGCAAACAGCATCATCCTTGTGAACCAGTAGAAGAGCCAAGTGCCTTTGGCTGCCCCACATCTTTCCTCCCCACACTCAATATGCGTGGGAGGCCCAGGGTTACCCGCCAGTGGAGGTGCAGTGTCCCTGAGGAGCTCATTGCCATGCTACTGTGTTGAGGGCAGTCAGTCTGGCAAGATTCAAAGCTGGACTGATGTGTATCCAGAGATAAAACAGCCAAGGGAATTTTGGATTAAGGTAATCTCTCTGTAACCAGAGAATGGTTTTATGGGGAAGCAATTATCCCATCTGCCTCTACCACACCTTTCTAAAACACACACCAGTTACGGATACTCTTGGAGATGGGAGCTGGTCTTGGACTGTGAACCTAACCTAGAGCAGGGAGTGGGTCAGTTCTGAATTTGAATCGTGGTTCTGCCGCTTGTGTTTTACTGCTCTGAAGATGCTAATTTGATTTTGGGTAATGGAATTTTTTTGGTGGCATACGTATTGCTGCAAGAAGACCAGAATGCAGTTACTTCCTTGAACTTTTATTGCCTCAGCTGACCACTGAAAGAGGTGGGAATGTCCCGTGTGCAAGCTCAGCTGTCTGGGAATTCCTAGCCATCAGAGGAAATAAAGTTGTCTGGTTTTACCCAATGCACGCATTTCTGTTGGGCCCATGCAGGCTACTCTGCTCGCTGTAGTGTTTGCTGTCATGCACCTGTGTTATGAGACATCTGTCAGCTATGTTTCCCATCTGCTCCGTTCTCCAGGTTTGTGTTCATCATGGGGACATCAATATCATTGTCACTGAGCTCCATGCTGAAGTGGGGAAGTTCCAAACGGAAGGTGCTTGGGAAAATCCTCTGGAGGAGTTTTCTGCTAATCCTGCTGGGAATCATAGTTGTGAATCCCAATTACTGCCTTGGACCATGTGAGTGGAACTTGCTCTTTAACTTGTATTTCTGCAACTGTTGTTGCTGCCTCCTTTGCTGGGCTGTTGAGAAAAGTGTCAGCCTTGCTCTAGTGTCCAGTTGCGTGGGGGCAGTTTGACAGTATGCTATAGATTGCCATTCCGTTCTGCACTGTGTTTGACCCCTATGCCGACCACTGCTTATGATTTTAGTGGTGACTTTCCCAGGGTTATGGTTAACAGAAAGTGGAGTGGCAGAGTGGAAGCGTCCCTTGTACCTGCAGATGCAGTAGGTCTCAGCTCTCCTTGGAGAAGGGTAGCTTCTGTATTTCTGAAAGAGCCCATGTCTGCTCCTCTTCCACATTGCTTGCCTGTTTTCCAGTGTCCTGGGATAATCTGCGTATTCCTGGGGTGCTACAGAGGCTGGGATTCACGTACCTGGTCGTTGCTGCTCTTGAACTCCTGTTTACAAGATCGGGGGCTGAGAGTGGGATCTTGGTGAGTTATGTGGGGAAGTGACAAGGGGAGTAGGGTTTGGGAGCTTATGCTCTTCTTCGGGCACAAAGAACACGTGAGGAATTACGATAAAACACGTAGCATCTTACCTGATGTGTAGTGCAGTGTGACCTGGCAAACATTTCAGGGAACATGCAGCCTTCAGTGTCCCAGTCTGCAATTTATCACACCTAGTTTTGTTTATTTGAGGATTTCACCAGTCCATTCAGATGATGCTTAGAAGCAGGCATTCCCAGGCACTTTTGATGACTTTCCACCACCAAGGGACCCCAGGGACGGGCATCTCTCTGCTGGGTCCTGTGGCCTGTGTTTTGTCCAGTTAATTTTGGCAGTGTTTTCACAGCGGGGGAAAGTAATACCGCATTTTGGCCGTTCTGGAGTCTGTTTTCCCAAAAGGCTTTTGTGCTAGTCGTGAATCAAAATTCCTTTTGACATTTCCAAGCTAGAAAACATTGTGGGCTTTTGTTTTGGTTTGTTTCTCCCCCTCCCTGAAGTAACCAAGTATCTGGAAATCATCTGTGAAGATGAAAGGTCTATTGGTAAAACCCAGTTTTGTAAGGACAACAGCTCCCTCTTGTATCTGGGGAGCTGCCTGCCAGGAAGTACAGGATGTCCCTAAGGGCATGGGTTTTACTTGCCAGCTAATATCCTCCTCCTCCATCTCATGCAGGAGACACCGTGTCCGGCTCTGCAGGATATTCTCCCCTACTGGCCACAGTGGATTTTCATTCTGATGTTAGAAGCGATTTGGCTCTGCCTGACCTTTTTGTTACCAGTGCCAGGTTGTCCCAGGTAAGACTCTGTATTCAGACTACTTTCTATGGGGCATCAGACTGTTTTTCTTCTACCGAGTAGAAAATACAATTTATTAGCCATAGAGAAAAAATGAAGAGGAGAGCTTTTAGACCAGCAGGGTTAAGGGAAGCATTCATCATGTGAAAAAATGTTATTTACTTTGGTACTAAAGTACCAGGTGCTGTAAAAGTGATATTATTGTTCATTTCTATCTAAGGAAGATGATTAAAATCTTCCCGAGGTCTGTGTACAGTGATGTATGACCATCGCAGTATCATCGCAGTACCAGTACCAGCAGAGCAGGTGGAGCAGCCAGCTGGGTGGCCAGGGCTGAACTGGAGCATTGCTGTAGGCTTCTGACACTGCCTGTCCTCTTGTGACCTGCTCATGGCACTGCAATGATCAAAACAGGGCGCCACCAGCCAGCTGTCATGTAGGACCTCTGTTTCACTGTGTACCTCTGGCCCCGGAAAACGTGGGGCGTTTAATGTGTTGGGCCAGTGGACCTGCGGCTATTCAGGTGGAGTGTACTGTGGCACACCTATTTGCTTCTGTCCTAGGGGCTACCTTGGTCCTGGGGGCATTGGAGACTTTGGAAACTATCCCAACTGCACCGGAGGAGCAGCTGGTTACATTGATCGTTTGCTTCTTGGAGAAAACCACATATATCAGCATCCCTCTTCAAGTGTACGTAGCTTTTGGATTGCAGTGTGAAGCTGCAGGCAAGCACTGAACATTCCGGAGGGCCTTGGGAATGACATGGGCAAGGGGATGGAAGAGGAAGGAGATGGGTTGCTCAGGAGCCCCGTAACAAGTGTTTTCTCTCTAAGGTGATTTATCAAACTACGATGCCGTATGATCCTGAAGGAATCCTAGGGACCATAAATACCATTTTTATGGCATTTCTGGGACTGCAGGTACTGCTTTTCTTTCTGGGTGTGTGATATTATGGGAAGATTTGAAGGAATCTTGGAAGTGGGGAGGGTAACTCGGTTTCTTTATTTAAGGCTGAGGTTGATTCTAACAAAACCTTTTCCAGAGCAATGCTTTCAGGCTGATGTAGCCTGAGCTCAATGTCAGAGAAGTGAAATCTAACCTGGCAGAAAGAATGTTACTTCAGGTAGCACTGGGTAAAAATTTATTTTGAACCTTTTCAAGGGAGAGCTTGGAACAGAAGCAGCGCCTGAAAAGGAGCATGTACTCCCGTAAGGCCAGGGTGTGACGTAGCGCTGTGGAGAAGTTGCTGGGGCTGGTCACTGGCTGACGTGGCATTGTTCCTTTCTGCAGTCCTTGCTGAAGGAGATGAAGCCAGAGTCACACTGTGTTAACCTAACAAAGTTGCTTGTCCCCTTCCTCAGCGTTAATGTAGGAGAAAAGGCGCACCTCTGCTGCCGAGTGGGTTGCATTTACATTGTTTTCCCCATCTGTGTCTATTTTCTGCAGAGTTCCCATTCTGAGCTTTTCAGCCACTTAGTTGCTATAAATCCTATTCATGTTCTCTGTCTTAGCAGAGGTGGTTGGTGGCAAACATACCTGGCTTTTGAAATGTAGTTACATTTGCGAGCATTAATTCCTTTTTTGTATTCTTTTTGTACTAGGCAGGAAAAATTATCTTGTTCTACAAAGATCAGCATAAGGAAATTATGAGTCGGTTCATCATATGGAGCATAGTAATGGTAAGTCAGATAGTCATATGGCTTTTTAATAGACATGTATTTCGAGGCAACACAAACTTAGTGTTTCTGAAACAAGTTGCAGTGGTTGTATGAACTTCAGCAACTTTCTGTTTCAGGGAATCATTTCTGCTATCTTGACAAAATGTTCCAAAGAAGAAGGGTTTATTCCCATAAACAAGAACTTATGGTAAGCAAAGAGATAGAACTTTTAGTATGATTTTTTTAAAAGTACTATTTTACGTCGAAGATTGTTTGCTCTTTCTTATATTGAGATCCGTCTGTATCACATGGTTCTCCTAAATAATTTTTCTACCGAAAATGTGCGTAGGTCACTATCGTATGTGACAACCATGAGCTGCTTTGCCTTCCTTCTGTTACTGCTGATGTATTACCTCGTGGATGTCAAGAGATTGTGGTCGGGTGCTCCGTTTTTCTATCCAGGTCAGTAAAACTGTGGCAGGAAATGTGATCTTTCCAATTCTTTCTGCACCGATACTATCCTTTTCTGTCTTCTGCACTTCTCTTGCCTTTACGAGTTGGAAATTAGAATGAGGTAACCCAAAGCACGCCAGGATAATTAACTTGAGCTGAATCTTTGCATACAACTGGGACATTCGAGACCAGATACTTAGGAGCTTAGAACTGTCGGGTCTTAAATGACAGCTGAACGCTGCTATTGCCCAATGACTGATCTTGATTTGATCTCCAGTTAAGGTCCCAGGGAACAGCTGCCTAGTATCAGACAAAATACCACAGCTGGTTCCTAGCTGGTTTTGGAAAGGACTGCTGAGACTCAAGTAGCCTAATGGGAAACTGCCTGTCAGCAGAGTAATACCACTTCTGAAGATGTGGAAGACAAAATCCCCCGGGCAGCTGTGTAGGTTCTGTCTCCGTGTTTTTAGATAAGCCTGCCTCCCAAAACATCCCACTGTGGTTTTAACCACACTGGGTTCTTGACAAATATCTGAGTACAGAATGCAAAGCCACAGCAGAGGGAACCTGGCAGCAGCTTTGGTGTCTGGACAGGAAGATGGGTAGGGTATTGTGTCACAGTATTGTGTCTCCTACCAGAAATCCCAGAGCTTTGAAGAGCAGTCAGCATTTGTTTGTAAAGGCAACAGATCTGACCAAATAGGCTGGCACTCAGCCACCATGAAGACAATTAGTATGATTATTCTCCTTGTCAACAAAATTGCAGGCTACTGATTTGGTTCTATTCTAATTTAGCAAATAGGTTGTCTGTTTTTCTTTGCAATAAACGTTTTTTGGGGGGAGAACCCTTCAGATTGTATTTGAAAGCACATCTTGCGTATCCTTGAGGCAAGTAAGGCTAGCTGTTGTGATTAGCTCTCGTTGTCTCGCTGCCACTCTTGTTTCATAAGCCTGGCGTGTCTCTGCCTGCTTACTCTGAAACAAGCTCATACCTGCTCATTCAGATGGTATGACCTGTGCTTACTTTCAGGAATGAACTCAATCCTGGTCTACATTGGACATGAGGTGTTTGAAAATTATTTCCCTTTTAAGTGGAAGATGCAAGACAGTCAATCCCACGCAGAGCATCTAACTCAAAACCTCACTGCGACAACTCTTTGGGTCATAATATCATACGTACTTTACAGGAAAAGGATATTCTGGAAAATCTGATAGAGGTGGTCAAGGTGGAGCAGGCCTAAATTCTGATGGGGCGAGCGCATAAGGTGAATTAGCCTGAAATACTGCCACTCATGCTAGGCTGTATTACTAAAAAGGGATACCGGTTTAAGTTTACGGTGTTATGCAAATTGTTATCGAGATTTTTATATAACTAAAGGGACAGTATTTTCCTATTTAGAGAAAACTTACTAGTCTGCTGTGGTTGCTCTCTTTCTGCTT
This sequence comes from Pedionomus torquatus, assembly GCA_013398155.1. Classification (NCBI taxonomy): domain Eukaryota; kingdom Metazoa; phylum Chordata; class Aves; order Charadriiformes; family Pedionomidae; genus Pedionomus; species Pedionomus torquatus. The sequence continues at coordinate 23,204 of VZRU01009797.1, read as the reverse complement.
TCTGTATTTTGTAAATATTTTACTGATCTTCCTCCTTGATACAGAGAAACAAAACATATTGCAACAGTTGGGCAGTCAAAGACAGCTTGATGGTGCTTACAAAAGGAACTGCAAGGGATCTGGGTGGAGACTGCCAGGGGTTAGCAGAACGGGACTGTGGTTAACAGTCATTGCATCTGACAAGCCAATCCCTAACTTGGGTGGTCTGGGCTTTGTATATCCCCTTGGCACCTTGTGCGTGCCTGCGCCACACTGGCTACTGGCACACATTTGACTTGGCCATATTTTTGAACTGGGGAGCACTGGCAGCATCCTGAGCCCTGCCCTTGGGCCGGCGGCGCAGTGACTGTCTGGGAAAGCTCAAGGCACCTCTGTGCTTCAGCGCATTGCGGAAAGTGGTGACTCAACTGATCATGCTTCATTGTGTTCTTCCAATCTGGTCTTGGATCAAAACCTTAGCTTTAGGATCCTCCTGGAGCCTACTGCCAAAGGTCTCTTCTGTTGGCTTATTAATCAGCATGCTGCTGCTACAGGTTTAGCAGCCCATTTGTGCATGTTCTGGGCCTTTGTGTTACATACCTCTGGCGTGGACGAGGTCCAGGTTTCACATGCTGCATTCTAAGAGTGCAGAAAGGCCAGTTCCTATTGAGTTTATATAATCATTTGGATATTACAGAAGTTCAATTGAAGAACTCCTCTTTGTAACTGCATCTATATAAGGACTCTGAATCTGAAAAACAGCAATACAGGTAGAATCCAGCCATAAAGGAAGAGATAGCAGACCAATTAACAGTTCTGAAAATTAAGGAAATTCACTCATGCTGTGATTTCCAAACCAGCACTAATAAAAAGCCTGAAATACCCTGCTGTGTTCTCTGTGTATGTATAAAGATGGAAAGAACTAAGATGCACATCTTAGCACAATGTTATAGAAAAAATCCAAAACAAATAGGACATTGCAGAAGACTTCTTAAACAAAGATTTATTTATAAAGTTAGACCTACCCACATAAGAAAACTAAGTGGTGAACAAACACTAGGTAGTGTTTGTATACTGCGGAACATAGCAGAACCTATAACTCATAGGTACCTTCTTTGACTCACTCCACTGTCATGCTGCTGTTCATACAGTTCAGATCCTTCTCCTCTCTCTGTAAGAGACCTTGTATCGTGATCCAGTCCATTCAAGCAAGTGTCTGAAGCAGCAGTATTTTCTCATTAATGCAGAACCTATGCAAGACCACCATGAGATTTTCCCCACAGCGTGAGACCTGGCGCTCCATGGCCAGGCGGAAATCTTCCTTCACTCCTTTAGTTATACCGCGGGTAACTGTGTGATGCCTTAAGCCATGAGGGAGAGAGACAGGAAAAAAAATATCAAGTAACTGTTATTTGGTGCACTACAGTAATTTAAAAGGTGCTACATGTCACTTATCTGTTGACCGTACCCGAGTTTATACAAGGAGACCCAAACAGACCTTGCTATGCTGATTTTTAAAAATGATGTTTGTAGTAGCTTACAAGCCTTTCAACAGTTACAAGTTCCATAGAAGTCTATGCTCTCACTGCTTTGAGTATGACTGTCTGGGGGGAAAAATGTTGCTGCTTTGCTTAACAGGAAAATCCATTCTCTTAACCCAGAATGTAGAGAGTTCTCTTTTCTTGGGGATAAGAATATTTTTTCCCCTCTACCTTCGCTGCCCAGGCTGCATCCTCTTTGTAATCACTTCTATAAATGGGTGGCGTTGAAAGAAGAATGAAAAGATGATCCTGCTTTCTCTGGGGGAAGGGGACAGATGGCTGCAACCATAAAGAGCAGAGGGCATCTTGTGCCAGTGAGAAAGTGCAGGAAGGAGCTATATAATCTTGTAGGCACGAATAACTCTTTGACTAATGAAAGGCACAGTGAACATTTTAGAGGCCAACGCAAAGCCCAAATAAAGCCAGGCTGTGAGTGGGTGTCAGTAGAAGCCAGCTCTTGTGGAGATACTAGATACCAGGCAGGAATTACATTTATTCTGAGCAGAAGTTCAGGACTTGTTTTCAAACAGAACAAAGGTCCAGCTATTGAGCAAGATAAAGCAATGCTAGGGAAGCTAGCATTTCCATAATGGCTAGGGAAACTCTTGGCATACTGCTCTGTTAAAGGCCATTCTTATGAACAGTTCTTTGTCCTCATGCTGGCCTGTAGCACTCGGTACTTAAATCTTGTCCTCAAAACAATGTTCTGCAGCACCAAAGCACTACACTTTACTTGCAGTGCTCCAGAACTGCATGAGTAAGATCACAAGACTTTGTAACATTTACTTGCAAGCCCTACCTGGGAAGCAAAGCAAAAGAGAGGTCCTAGCACTACTAAAGAATCATCATAAATTAAATTAGAGAGAAAAGCATAACGCTAACACTGGGACAAGTCCCGAGTCATGGGTAAGAATGTACGAGCTGAACCAAACCAAGCAAGCACACTGAAAGACAGAAAGGAAATAAAGGGTGAGGGTATCTAGTCCAGTCCAGGAATGCTGGAAATGAGAAAGGCAAAAGCTTGGGAATTATCCTCACCACCCCAGCTTCACTCAAGTTAACAAGTCCAGCATTTGAGAAGAGACTTCTTTGCCCAAAAAGCAGAGACTTCTGTAACAGGTGGAAAAGGCAAAGAAGAAACTAGCCTGGAGATGACAGGGCCATACATTGATAAACTAGGCTGAGTGAAGCAAAACTGCACTGAAAATACTCCAGCATATTCAGAGATTATGGAATAAGCCCTGTTTTCCATCTTTACTGTCTTAAACATGGCTGGCAGCTGAGTGCTATGGTCAGTCACAACCTAAAGGAGAATATACAACCTACAGCTACTGAACAAGCCCGCAGCGCTCTTGAAGATGTTTGTCATGTACCAGCTGGGAAACAGGAAACAGAAAAACAGAATTCAGAACAACTTAAATGAAAAAAATTAGCTACAAACGGATCCAGTAACCAGTATCTTGAAAAGAAAGGGTTATATTCTTGCTAATACATGATTGAACATCGGTGTCATTTGGGGGGATTTCTACATTTCTGTTTAAATTCAACAGCAATTACTAAATTGAAAGGACACGGTTACTGGCAACTTATGGGAAAAAGAAAAATAAATGTTATAATAGAACAACATGGTTTGCCAGGCAATGTAGGCACAAATGGAGGGAAAAAAAAAAAAAAAAAAAAAATAAAAACCGAGAAACAANTAAATACCGAGTAACAAATTACTGAAAACCATGGGCAGTAAAACATGTTGACAAAACACAGCACACTATGAGCGGGGTTTTTCCACTTGGTACCTGTCAGCAGTCTGTATGCTGGGCTGTAGCACAGGTATGAATTCCTGCTGCAGTAACCCCATGGGAGGGCTAGAAGTCCTTTAAGAAACAGCAAATAGCAGCATTCAAACACCCACACACCAACTCCCCCTCTGGTGCAAAACAACTCTCCAGAAAAAGGAGCAACAAAGTAGGGTGAGACCACGTAGCAGTATGACCACTGTGTAGCCAAAGGGGTGCAGGACCCTAAGAGCATCAAACATGCAAATATCCCCAGATTTCATTGCAAGGCTGTTCTGCAACACGTATTTTTGGACAGTTACACCGGGAGAAAGGGCAACGGTAGGTGCAAAAACAATATCCAGTTGTACTACGATGAACTGTAGTAGCTGTTCCCAGGAAGCACGTCAATCAGAAAAGATTTAATAAGCGGAGCACTGCAGGTACCACAGCTTCCCTGCAGAGCCAGCAGGAGCACATCAGCAAACTGGGAGAGCCCACAAGTTGGAGTTCAGGGATTTGCTGCTGAGCCAAAGCTGAGTGCATGCACAGCGGGTATCGGCCAAGTTGAGTACATGACAGTTACGTGACAGTTGTTACAGGTTGCTGAAGTATCTTCATTAGCCCACAGATGGACTTTTTAACCTTTTCAAATTCAAATTGCACACAAAAATGGCTTTTGGAGGATAACACACCAGAGCACAAAGGCCCACTCAGAGCAACCTCCCATTTATGACCAGGACCACACCAACTAGCCACCAAAAGGCGTCTCAGCTGAAAGACAATTTGTCTTCTGTATGAAGTAAGTCTTTATCTCTGTTTGCTATCTATAACACAAGATAATAACTTCGCACATCCAGCCTGCAGCAAATCCAAAACCCTACCTAAGGAGAAATGAGCAATTTGGTAGATAGAGAACAAGTCTAGTTGCTTAACCTAAGTCTTTGAAAACATCATCTAAATCTTATTAGGCACCCAAGTACTGAGTGCAGCATTGAGGCCAAGAAGGGAGCAGAGAAGCAAGACTCGTACTTCCATGCCTATAATATGGAGTTAGGTGTCTGCCTTCAGACCTCGCAGGTGAACATTTTGGTTAGTATCTATAATTTATTAATGAACATGAGTCTATGCTTACAAAAGCCAAATAAAGATGGGATGTTTTAGTAGTACACTCTACCATACAGCTACAATAACCTGAAATAAAATATTCACAAGAATTATTCAATCAAATGAGATATTTTTTCAAGAGATTTTGGCATTAATAGGTCCAGTACTTGCAAAAACAGACACAGGGAACAGAAAATTCAAAGGACAGCAAGATGTTATTGGTTAGTGGGAGATGTTTGCAAAAGGGATTCTGTGCAACTGTGTCTTCTGTTAGCAAGATCCGCAGTCAGAACTGAACATACTCAAGCACACAATTGGAATAAAAAGTAAACTTCTAAGATACTTTGTTTCACCCGAGCTTTTCCTTCCCTGCCCCGAGGGGAGATACCACGGGGATGTGAGTGGAGGCAGCACACTCAACAGCTCTCATGTGAAGTTTACGCAGTTTGTCTAAGATTACACTAATTAGTGTAAGATTGAAGAGAACCGCAATATTAATCAGTCATTTCTTGCATACTGTGCTTTTCCTCTTTAACCTCCCTAGCTAACACTGTCACTGCTGATATGTGTAATCAGTAAAACTATGAAACTTTTCTAGAATAGAGTTGAAAATGACTTACTGGCTGAATTCAGAGCTCATCACAGAAGTCTTGCTGACACTGCAAACGGAATGAGCTGGCTACATCACCAGTGAAAACAAAAAACTGTGGACCTTCTTATTCCCACAATGGATACAAGCAAGGGGAAAGCTTACAAGCTGTACACAGATTTTGCAGGACTTGATTGTAAGTCTACAGGCTACCAATATCTTACATTTCAGGTTTTGAAAACCATGTTGCATTTTGCTTTCTTAGGTTCAGAAAAAAATAATGTAACTTCCTATTAAGTATAAGGTACAGAGGAAAAGTACTGGAGGAAGAATGCGGAATTCATCTGGGGAGAAAATGTCCTGTAAGTTACAAAACAAAAAGCTGTCCTTATAGAAAAATAATATATTTATAATATATTTATAATATACAAATAATATCTGTAATGCATTTCCCATCAATTAAGACCCAGGATTGTTTCGTACATTTATGCTGAGGAAAGATCAGACAAAGGAGCAACTGCTCTGTCTTTGGGCTGCTGTGGCAAACACAATCTAACACATGGCTAAACAGTATCTGAGCTGCCTCTGCTAATGGTAGGGAGCATGGTGCACCACTGGTACAGCCAGTCCACAGATTTTGAGCCTACCAACCACTGTCCCAGCAAACAGCTGTTCTGGTGCACTTTATCTAAAACCCTGTCTAGGGAAGGCTGTGAGCTAACCAGTGCCGCCAAGGTCAACGCTGTTGGGTGACACCATCCCTGAGGCTCACAGATAGTTCCAGCTAAAACAATCACTGGGGTACCAGGGAGGCAGACTTCATCTCCAATTAGTGGACTACATCCTGAACTCTCCCTCACATCAGCTCTCTGATGAAGTGGTTCCTGTCCTACACATACCATCACGTAAAAGACACTGTACACAGCTTTTCCAGCTGGATGGGGTATTTGACTGTCTTGGCTCAGTAAGCACAAAGAAATGGACATCTCTTCTACAAGCATGGGTAAATTTCTTCCCTGAGTAAAAACTCACTGAGTGGCCATGCTCAGAGAGTTGTTATTAATGGGGTGAATTCTAGTTGGTGGCAGGTCACGAGTGGTGTCCCTCAGGGCTCAGTTCTGGGGCCAGTCTTGTTTAATATTTTTATTGATGATCTGGGTGAGGGGATTGAGTGCACTCTCATTAAGTTTGCAGATGACACCGAACTAGATGGGTTGATCTGCTTGAGGGTAGGAAAGCTCTACAGAGGTACCTGGACAGGTTGGATCAACGGGCCAAGGCCAATGGGATGAAGTTCAATAAAGCCAAGTGCAGGGTCCCGCATTTTGGTCACAATAATCCCAGTCAGCGCTACAGGCTTGGGGAATAGTGGCTGGAGAGCTACCTGGAAGACAAGCACCTAGAAGTGCTGGTGGACAGGTGGCTTAACATGAGCCAGCAGTGTGCCCAGGTGGCCAAGAAAGCCAGCAGCATCCTGGCTTGTATCAGGAATAGCATTGCCAGCAGGAGTAGGGAAGTGATGGTGCCTCTGTACTCGGCACTGGTGAGGCCTCACCTCGAGTGCTGTGCTCAGTTCTGGGCCCCTCACTGCAAGAAGGACATTGAAGTGCTGGAACATGTCCAGAAGAGAGCCATCAAGCTGGTGAGGGGTCTAGAGAACAACTCATATGAGGAGAGGCTGAGGGACCTGGGCATGTTTAGTCTGGAGAGGAGGAGGCTGAGGGGAGACCTCATTGCCCTCTATAGCTACCTGAAAGGAGGCTGTAGAGAGGTGGATGCTGGCCTCTTCTCCCAAGTGAATAATGACAGGACCAGAAGAAATGGTCTGAAGTTGCAGCAGGGGAGGTTTAGATGAGATATTAGGAAGAATTCCTTCACTGAGAGGATGGTCAGGCACTGGAAGGGCCTGCCCAGGGAGGTGGTAGAGTCACCATCCCTGGAATTATTTAAGAAATGTGTAGATGTGGCATTTCAGAGCATGGTCTAGTGCCCGAGACTGTTGGGTTGGGTGATTTGTTTTGTTGGATTCATTGGGGGTTTTTTCTGGTGTGTGTATGGTTGGACTCTATTATCTCAGAGGTCCCTTCCAACCATGAAAATTCTGTAATTTCCATCATTCAGGAAACAAAATGCTGGTCAAAAAGAGGTCGAAGAGAGATTTCTATCTTGCTGGAAACACTGCTCGCTACCTACTTCCTGGCTGGTGGGGTAAGAACAGTAAGAGCTACTATGCCAAACAAAATAAAAGCTGTGACCCTGAAAAATAGCACTGAACTATTGCCACAAACTTGAGATAGCAGCTGAGAAGTTACTAGGCATAGTCTTCAGGGCTAAGCTTTCTTGCTGGCAAAGTTTATTCATAGTGCAGCACAACCTGGTTCTTATTTTCATGCAGCTGCTTAGAAGCAGTGAGATACAGCAACGGTAAAAGTTTGCGAATCTAGAGCTTAAAAGAGAAAAATCTGTCACGTAATTAAACATTTGTGTTTCTTCTTTTTCTTTTCTTTAATTACACCTAGTATCTCATTTCTCTGTTGGTTACTCTGGAAAATCTATTTACAGTCCAATTTTGGATCCAGTTGTCTAATGTTATGCTCCCATTTTTTGAAAACTTCAGCCTGTTTCTAGTTAGTGAATAGCCAGAATACACTGACCCAAACTGGAATTTCAACAAACTTCAGCAGTACCTGTCTGATAAAGCAAAATACCACAAGTGCTAATGAAGATCCAGAATATTACAAAACATTCTGCCACTAAAACCCTGTAGCAGATACTTGTTCAATCTTGTCATGAAACTAATAACACCTAGGAAGCTAATCCAAATTATTAATTTCCTTCAGCATCTCATAATAAGATAAGCAAAATAAGTTTGTTCCATACATAGCAAGAGATGACCTACTAGCTCTGTCAGAAAGTTTATTAGAATTTACCTGGAGTGTGATTTAAATTATATTCTATACCTGAGTTTTTCATCATTCAGTGGTCTTTCATAACTTTGGGCAACAATAGTGCTTTCTGCTTAGCATTAGTGTTCAGCAAAATTAACACCCTGGACTCAAGCAAGGTTCCTGCTAAGAGTTCCTGCACAGTGCAAGTGTCTGGTTGAAAGAACAATACCATAATCACTTTAATATGAATCATTCCAAAACAAATGCATCACTTAAAGATCTGTAAAGCAGGAGTTCCATTTAAAAGCAGAACCATCAGGAGAATCAGAAACTCCCAGCCCAGTTTGAACTCCTTAGCCAGCTCCTTAGATTTAAACACAAAGATATGACAAACTTACTATCCAGAAGATCACATAAAAGCAAAGACAACCAGAACATACTCTCCCCCCGTTTTTTTTTTCCCCAAAGGAAACAGGAAATGCTTTTTTATCCTTACTTGATCAACATTGCTTGATTTGGCAGCAGTTCCAGATGAACTTTCCCTCCTTCCTGTGTTCTTAAATAAGCAAATTCCTCCAACATATCAATATCTGAAGAAAACGGTAAAGATTTGAGTAGGGAAAAAATGATAGAGAACTTTATCACTTGCATCTGAAGCCATATTGCTGAAAGGCAAGTCAAAATGAACAGCAATTGAAGTATCTCATTCTTAGAAGCAATAAAGATGGCAGCACATATTCCTAATCCTCCACAAATTTAGGAGAAATGGCAAAATAAAGTCAAAGGCAAAATACACACATCAGCCCATTTCTTTTCTCTTCTTGTGTACAGTCAGACAGGATAAAGGAAGCTCATTTCTCCAAACAAACTTCCCGGCTGTTTTTACTTACTTTTTCTACATTGCAGGTATCAAAAGCAGTGCATACTGAGGCTGTGACTGAAGAAAATGCCACCACAGTCGCACATACCACCCTTTTCAGTTCTATTTTGGTCCCTTATTTAACTTTTCTTCTTCTTGGGTTTTTTTTTTTGTTTTTTTTTTTTTTCCCTTCCTTCAACACCAGAGCTTTTTTATTTGTCTCAGATTGGAGTTCGACCCCTTGCTTCCTGGGGACCACGGCTCGATGTCCATTTGGGTTAAACATGTTAATATGCTGATCAAAGCATATGTCAGATATCTGAACACAGAAACCAGACATGCTTTGTATGAACCTTGACATACCTCATTATCTTACTCAACCCCAAAAAATTTACGCACAGAAAGAATATCATAAACAATAGCTAGAATCCTTCAATTCTTTGAAGCACAGGTACCACGTTATCATTTTTGTTAACAAGCTTGTAGTATAATGCCCTACATATCTGACTGAAAAGACTGTCGTGGCTTGCACAGCGGCCTAAACTGCTGCTGAATACAAGCGAGACTGCAGAGTACTTAAGGGCAATTTGAAGTGCCAGAACAGGTGATGGGAACCATTATTTCTAAGGCACTGTGCACTGCCACCTACTACAAGAGGCTTGCATAGTAAGGAAAAATACAACACATGATTCACAGAGAAGAACCACTGCTGTAACTATCTAACAGCTTTTTCAACAACCCAGCACATAGTTTTGGATGTGAAAGACATTACTGGTTACAGAAAGGATACTTGTGACATAGTTGAAAAAATTCTCATACTGGAAGTTTCCTTGTTGGCAGATTTTGTTGATGGCTTTCAGGAACAAGTTCTCACCCCTTGGCCATTCGTGTTGAAGCAGAACTACTACATGGCCCAGCGCCATATCATCTCTGCTGTCTGTGAAAGCCCTAAGCTTCAGGGAAAAAAATGACATTGAGACAATCACAGAACACATGTTACTTTTATAAATATATGGCAAATACAAAAGAAGTTCTTTAGAAGCGTATTTCATTGTGCCTTAATATATAAATTTAAAATAAGTTGGAAATTTCCAGCCAGAATACCAAATTCTCTCCCCTGGCCTATAAGGGAAGTCCCAATACAGACAAAAATATGTTGAGATTAATTCTATCTCCTTTGCCCAAAAGTAAAATGAGTAGAAGAAAGAGAACAAAACCTCTTCCATCAACACTGCCAACCCCCTCCACAAACCCACTGAGTTGAGATGCACTTGAGGCACAGCTTTTCACACCTAGTCACACCACTGGGATAAGGCCATGCAGTTTCAGGACCCCAGGTACCTAAACTAGGCCCTTACAAACAGGAGAGAATTTCAAGCCTTGGCTACAGCTTACCTTGAAACAAGCTAGTAATAGATGAAGGCAGTAAGGCATGATAGCTCTACTGGTACATGGCCAAAGCTTCAAATCAGACCCTGCAACAGAACAGTTTATCATGCACCTATTGAAGGATCTCATGATTACCTAAGTTTGAAATAAATTAGAATGGAGAAAAACAAATCTACAACTGCCGAATCTCAGGCAGGGAGAAAAACTTTGAAGGTAAATTATGAGTGATTCAGAACGTGAGGTTCCACATTTTAAAAATTTTTCTTCATTTCTCTTTTTCCGTGGTAGGACTTTGTCACCAATATACTTTAATAGGTAGCAGCAGGTAAACCACTCACAAAAACCAAGAGGGGACAAAGAACTTCCTCCATTTTCATAATACAAAGGGAAAAGAATTATATACTCAACCAAAATCCATGAACTAAAACTGAATTGACACTGAGTTTAGAGTAGTAGCAACTCCATACCTTTCCTGAATTTAGACTTTACTTTAGGTTGCTCCTCTTGTACTTTACCTCCCTCTTGTATTGGAAGTAAAATACAGCACATGAGGTCAAGCACTTTTTCGCATGTTTGCTGTAAAAAGAAGACAGACACGATAACTCTTAAGTTCTTAAAAATTCAGGTATGCTAATAATGATTAAAAATTTCAGACACCCCAAAAGAAAAAAGCAATCACAAAAAGTCTCTGCTAGAACTCGAGTGGACTTAATGCATAACTGAGTTTGGCTGAGCAAGAGCAAAAAGACATAGCTGTCAAAGAATCTCTGAGAGCCTACCTAAGTCATCATAATTGTGAAAAAATACGCATTGGCATTCTTCATTTCAAGAGTGTACAATCAATACAACTGCAATCAAAAACTATTTTATTTTGAAGGACTAAGTTTTTAAGTGAATTCTCAGAATAGCCTTTAAAAGCTTTTTCTGTCCAGGGTAAAAACAGAAAGGAAAATGGCAACCTGACAGCATGACAGAAATGCAATGAATTTTTAATGCTATTTCATAGAGACAGTAAAAGGTATGTGAGGATATATTACCACATTTCCAATGGAATAGTAGTAAACTGGAAGAGACAAAAAGACTTGTCCAGTAGTACTGGAGTGATAGAGCCTGAGACCCAGCCTTTATTATTAGTGCTGACACTGACTGACATCAGACCACCGTGCACTCCTGCAATATTAAAACCACAAAGTATGTATCACAAAGGTAAAGCAGTGTCAGAGGCCAGGCCAGACAATAGTGTTCTGGAGTCTCTTATACTGCCAGTTGATAACTAATTCTTTTCTAGAATGATCACAGAAGTTCGTTTTCTTTCCCCTGCAACATGAAGCCTACATCTAAGAATTTTCCCTCAAAACTGTTTCAGTAAAGTTACAGAATTAAAATTTACAGTTACATTTACAGACAACTCAAACACTTGTAGCTATGGAAAATCATAACTAAACCCCAGATCATAACTACCAAATAGAGTCTTTAAGAGAGATGCTAACAGACAGTCAAACAGTGTGCCAGGTTGTGCCAATTCTCCCTGCAAGGTATGCATCTTTCAGTAGACTCTGGGTTATGTTCGATACCCTGTTGACAACAGGCCAATGGGAAAATTCAAAGGAAGAAGACAAACAGGAATCACAGAGCCAAATGATGCAAGATCAGCAAGACCAGTGTGTGGAATGCTGTACGTACACGATATTCTCCAAGGGCAAAGTGGCATGTTGCTAACTGGATTAGTGCTCTCTGATTTTCTAGTGATCCTTGTCCTGTAATTTGCTGTGGAGAATGAGATCCCTGAAGAGCTGCCAAGTGATGTAGGCTGCTAATTGCCTTTTTATACTGCCCCTTTAAAAAAAAAGATATAAAAAGACAGTGTTAGGGCCTTTGTATACACCGGGGAGAAAGACAGAAATGAAAATTCCCTTACAAAAAGGTTTCAAGACAGATAGCATCCAAGTAATAGGGCTTCAAAATTTTAATCTAGCAGAACACTCTTTCCTGATGTGCTGTGCACAGAAGTGTGGATCAATCACTAGCAAGGCAGTGGGAAGACAAACAGAATTCTATCTTAAAAAGCCTGTTTACAAAATCACATAACTGAAACAAACAAACACACTCTAGGGTTAATCATTACTTTTGACTAATAAAGGTTGAAATTGCTCTTGCTCAGGAGCAAGTATTGGCAAAAATAGAAGACCTCCAAAGGAAAAACATGAAAGAACACGCTTTGTTCTCTAGGTGGTATTTGGAATGAGTATACTCAGCCTAATTTCTGTGAAGAATGCTAAGTTTAACTGAGACATGCTAAAACCTTCTCCTGTTTGAAAATTCTTCTCTCAATTGTGTTCCAATAGAATGCACTGACAGACAAATTACATAAGCTTTTCTTTCATAACGCTATATATATATATATATGTGGGTTAAAACATCAACACGGAGGTCTTTTCCATATGCTAAAACTAGCTGGTTCTCAACAGCTTTTAGGACAGGAATCTCTTAAGTAGGGTACCTAGCTTGTGCTAAGAATGGTAAGATCCCATTCCCAAAAAGGTCATGCTTCAGAAGATAAAATTAGTAGAAAAGGCAGTCAAACTGGGTATTCAAAAAAGCTATTCACTAGAAGGAAGAGCAGTGTAGTGGTGTTATTTTTACTAGTTTTCATGTTATTTTTTTTCACCTGGTAGATGATCATGTCCGTAAGAAAGATTCTTAACCAAAGCCAGGTGTCTGTCTTCCATGACAAACAAATTCTGGTGAACTCTGTTAAGTGATCAGAAAAAAAATAAAGAAAAAGCAAAGAGAAAATGAAGCATTTCACAGCTTTGGGTTGAAAATCGGCTATCTAGGAAAAAAAAAAAAAGCTAAATTTAAAAATTAAATAAGTAAAACACTGAGAGTGTTAAATCCTTGAAATACAGAATATTCTCTTCCTATACAATATTTTGATTATACTTCTCTTCACAGTGTGTAACAAAGCTAAAAGCAGCTAGGTGGTACTATTTGTCTGCTTTTTACAAGAGAAATTTCTTTTCAAGATTATCACACCAGATATTATCAGAAAAAGTGAGACACTGTAATGACATAGCCTAAGTATGAACTAAACCAGTCATTAGCATCACGTCCTCACCTAGTATTATCAGCACTACCCTCCTTTGGTAAAAGCTGCTTCCAAGAGAAGTGGCAATGAGTAAGACAAAGATGCACGAAGGATGAAATAAAATCCAGGAACAAAATATTTAGAAATGTAACAACTGATGAAGCTTCTTAGATCAAAGACACCCAGGACCCAAAGTAAAATCAATTTTAAGGATTCACAATTACTTCTATGAACAGCAATGAAGCCTAAATGCAACTGTGCCTGCAGTTAGCCTTACCTTTGTCGAGTGATTCCAGAGAGTAGAGCAGCTCCCAGCTCTCTCTTGCCAGTTTAAAGCTCTCTAATACTTCAACAGAGTTTGCAAGATCTGCCTTGTTTACTGTAATATGGCGACTTCGTGCCTTCCCAGAAGGATCCTCATCATCTGAGCTCTGCTTAAGATTCAGTATAAAACAAAAGATTCACTTCTTAATTTGTACTTATTTGAAAGAATGCTGAAGTCACAGAAGTTCCACTGAACACAAGAAAACCATTTTGCGCTACAGATGCCAAGGTCCTAATTCAAGTGTCTTTAAGTGACTTTTCACTTAGCTTGTTTTAATTTTGGAATAATCAGGTTTGCTACCCAGAAACTCAGTGGGTATAGTGTGATAAACAGTATCCCAAAAGAATTCATTCCGTTAAATGTGGCATACAACCAATGAACTTCATCCAAATTATCTGTTAAAGTATACACATCCTTTACACTTTATCACTCAGTTTAAGCCTACAGTGGCAAATGTAATTCTTGAAAAAGCGCATACTTCTATCAACAGACAAATTCTATATAATAGTGGCTTTCTACTATTAAAGAAATATATTCACAGTGTCATCATAAAAAGCCAATTAATTTAGACATCTGGCTGCTATAGCTATCATTTTTAACAGCTTCTGCAGTCTCTATTGAACTCCTTCAAGTTGAAGTATTTACATAAGCATACGTGTCTACAGCATTTGCTACAAAAATAGTTTTATTCTTCCTGGCTTTAGCCAAAAGAATCTTTGCAAATTATGGTCATAAACAGCTATTCCAGGCTAGCTGTAAAAATACATCTACATCTGTGTCAAAACCACTACTGTCTAAATTCCAGTACCAATGCCATTCTTGTTAAAAACAAAAAAAAAGTTTAGAAAAGTTACCATTGTTTTTTCTCTTCCTTCAGCAAGTTTCCTCTTTTTGTGTATGTGTTTGTTACGGTCAATATCTGTATCACCATAGACGTTGGTCACATCCTCAAGAAGAACCAGTGGGGCTTGGTTTGGAGCATTTGGCCCTGGATTTAAAGGTAAATTATGTCAGGATTGCTCAAAACTGAGCCAAAAGGCCTCATCCCCACATCAAGCTAGGTTTGTTTCCTTCACAAGTAATGATTATAATGCTAGAGAAAACAATCTAAAATTAAGTCACTAGAATTGCATAAACTTAAAACTAAGGTATGGTTTTCTCAAAGTAGTCTTATGGTAAAGATCAGAATTCATTTACCAAACATCACAAGAGTCTGCTTGAGAGCTTCAGAGTATCTCTGAATCCTCTTCTTACAGAGCAGTAACAAGATCTGCTCAAGCAGCAGGTGTTCTCTCGTCAAACACTATTTGGTTTTATGTAAGCACAGCTATTCAACAAGTAAACAGGAAAAATGGCTCTGAAGTTAACAGCCACAAACATGATGAAGTAATATTCTCAAAACATTCTCATGAGAAACCAACAATTATGCTGACAGGCACCAATATCTCAAAGAAGTGAGTGTATTTTATCACAGGATTTCCGTAGTAGGGTCACTCAGTGTAAGCTTTGCCCCCAGCTGATTTCAGCATACAGAATTAAATCTTAGACTAAAAGAGCCAATCATCACTCCCCAAAGCCTCTAGAGAAGCCTAATTTCTAGAGAAGACATAATTTCTACTTCAACTGGTGTCACAGAACATTGGTGGGATCTGATTCCTATTATTTCAGACCTCAGTACTTAGATATAAAATAGGAACAACACTTCTTAATCTCAAACAACATCTTTGCATGGCCACTGCTGAGAAAGCTTTCCTTCCAAAAACATTTTCTCATTTTGTACAGAGATGTCCTGGGTTGAGAGGCCCAGAGCTAACCTTCCTTCTGATGCTGGGAAAATTGCACTTCTTGGAGGACTCTAGTGTCTGAGTTCATGAAAATATTTACTTTAGGGCCAGCCAGGCTCTGTGAGATTCAAGATCTCAGTGGTTTCAAGCCTTGCCAGGTGCAGGGATGAGGAGGAGCAAGGCCTGGGCATTTTACCCAAGCTGACCAACAGGATTATTTCATACCATGAATGTCACATTCGATATAAATTAGAAAAGTTTGCTGTGTAGTGGGCTCTCTCTTGATGGCGGTGATCCAGACAACTCCTTGCCCTGGTGCTGGACCCCTGAGGCCTCCCTTTCTTCCCGAAGCCAATGCACTCGCAGCGCCTGACATTTACTGTCCACTGCTGGGAGTGCACAGCTTCTGCTGAGAGAATTGGCTGAGTATACTTCTTGTAAATCTCATATCAGTGTTGGGATTAATACTGGTTCTTTAGTATTACTGTTAGTTATTTAATCTTATTCTATTAAATCTATTTATATTTCAACCCTTGTGTTTCTTTGTGTCCCCCAATTCCTCTTTCCTGGGTGAGGAGGGGTTATCGGGTGACAGGATAATCGTCTACACGACAATAAATTGCTATTGGTTTCTCAAACCATAACAGATGTGCAAAGTTTAGTCAAATAAAAATACAACGGAAAGGAGAAATACATTGATCTGTTTTCCCTTTTTGAAATCTCCGCCAGACAAGACAGTAGCATGTACAAGTACTTTCAGTATGTGCACTTCTTCTATTTCTATTTGCAGAAAGGTATGAACATAAGGCCTCATTTATAACTGCAAAGAACTAAGCCGAGAGCTTAGTATTAAGGACAATCCATTTCATCTCTTGACATAAAACAACCCATATTAAGCTTTTCTCATCTACTCAAAAATGACATGTAAGCAGCCCACTACAACAGAAGTTAATGTTACAAGAAAAGATGACCCTGGCAAGCTTAACAAATGAGGTTATCTCCTTTCACTAGGTTCAAACTAAATACTACCATTGACACGTCCTACACAAAGGCTACAAACACATTGAAATCACCTCCCCTAAACCATCACATATTCCCCTGGGTTAGAATCTAACCTGTGTGAACTGAAAACAGAGCCAAGTCACAATGTAGAAAATAGCGTCCATGAGAAACAGGTATGAAAATACCACAGCTGGGATGCAGCAAGACTTCTATCAACTAGAATTTCAAGAGCTGCCTAATTCTAACACCTGAGAAGAAAGGAGTAGTTTTTTCTTTTACTTATACTGATTTGAATGAATATCAGGTATTTACTTTCCAAAGAAATATTCTCTTCCCAGTAGCAGGCAAGCGCACTGTAGCCTTTGTACAAAATCTCCAGTTCTAAACCAAAACAAAAATCTAACCTCTTCCGTGTCTTGGGCTGCAAGCCTTTTTTCACAGTACTGAAAGTTACACAGCCATACAAAGAGCAATGTTGTGTTTTTCTATCTAACCAAGCTCTACAATCTAAGCTTACACAGTTTTTAACTGATTTCTAACACAGTGTTATAAATAAACCCGTAAAAGGATCAGCCCAAATAGCAACTCCTGCCAAGCCTGCAGGCAGCCTGAAAGTTAGGAGAGGTGTGAATCGCCTCATTCATTTCTCAAGTCTCCAGCAAGGCAGACATAAATCATGTAAGAGAAATGCATTGAAAAGTTTTCTCTCAAAAGGTTTCTTGCAAGTCCATGCACATGAGAAGAAAATCACAGATCAAAGCCCAGAGCTACTGCACTAAGAAGGAGACAGCTTTTTTCCCCACCACTGTGCTTCCAAAACACATAGAATTCTACAGTTCTATCATGACCTCTCCAAAGAGGGTGAAAACTCTACTGATACAAAGGAGATGAAAGGCACTGAATATCACTGGACTTTAATGCTAAAGCAGAAATGATGTCAGGAAATGACAGAGGGTACCAGAAATCCTGCACCAAAGCGACTGTGCTCTGCTATTTCAGTATAAATTCTTTCTTTGGTGGTTTAGTCTGAAAACATGAACTTTATCATATTCAACCGTACAACTTAGAAAGGAACATTTTCACTAGTGCTTTACTTCTTTACTTCCTCGACACAGAATCAAGCAACAAGAACTATATGCACAGCTAATGCATCTCACTCCCTCACCATAACTCCTCTTTCCTCTGGACAGAATAAAAAACTCAACTCACTTAGTTTCTGTATTTGTTAAAATGACTAAATGTTCTTTGCATACAAGTTGTCATTTGTCTTCTGAGATTAGCTATCTACTGACATAGTTCAATTCATTACCCAACTTTAACCTCCATCATTTGTATTGTGTGTTTAATTACAAAAATGATCATTTGTTCCATGCAGGAAGTTGGGATGAAACTTATGAACGCAACACACAGAATAAAAAATTAGTAAATTGTACTAATTACCTATGGCTACAATCGTTATTGTTGCAAGGAATTCCCTAGCAGTGCATGAAGAAGCAGGAAAAGCACACTATTAAGAGCTGAAAATTCCTCTTTATGATGCTGTTTATTTCAATAAATTCTAAACAAACTAAAGGCTGAAGAACTTCCATGAGCTTCTGAGTCATTCCTAAGAAGTCCAGTCTATGCCTAATGTTCCAAGCAACATGATATGCCCCAAATGTGTATTTGAGCAGGTAGGAAAAAGCACAAGTAACATTCATACTTTAAATGTTCAATTTACAAAAGAATTACAAATTAGGATTAATGTGAAGAGAACACCTTAAATATTATACTTAAACTGTGTAAAGAATGCGAAGTTGCAAGCTTGTGAATTTCAGGAAATCTTTTCCTATTCATTTTTTGGCGTGTTTTTTTGATTAATTATAAATTTGTTGTGTATTCTTAATGCAAAATTATCTTCACTTATTTTGTGGAAGTTTTCTGTACAATCCTTTTACTGAAGCAAGCCAGGAAAACACCTAGCTTCAAAGAAAGAGAATCAGAAGAGAAAAGGAAACGGGTATGATGGTGATGGAAAAGTAGGAATCACCCCTAGGGGTGTTTCTCATAACATCTATTTTGTTACTTTTCTCTTTGCTAGACAACTAACTGCTGCTGGCCAAAGTTGAAACTTCGATGGTAACTGAGATTGATTTCTGGTCTCAACCAGTACAGCAGTTGTGAT
This sequence comes from Pedionomus torquatus, assembly GCA_013398155.1. Classification (NCBI taxonomy): domain Eukaryota; kingdom Metazoa; phylum Chordata; class Aves; order Charadriiformes; family Pedionomidae; genus Pedionomus; species Pedionomus torquatus. The sequence goes on along the minus strand of VZRU01009797.1, from coordinate 4,717 downwards.
GAACTACTTCTGCTGATAAACTAATGGCTTGGGAGAATTTTCAAAAAGACCCACGTCACTTTGTAAAATGATAATTTCAGAAGGCTAATGAGAAACGATCCTTCAGACAACTGCAATGAAATCACAAAGAACTTTTTACAGGAGTTGAAACGTTAGAAACTAACCTTGAAAGAGTGATGGCTGGATGCTGCTGACATACTGGAATGCATTTTTAAAAAAGACCAACATCGTGGAATACACTACTTGATTCTTATATTTAGCATGTGCATCACTGTCGAAGTTACTGATGTATCTACAAAGATCTTTCATTCGATGCAAAATGTCACCAAAGCTTCTGAGAGAGAGAGACAAAAAGAATTTAGCATGTTACTAAAAACTAAACTTTAGCATGTTACTCCAAAACTAAAGCAAAGAATGGATAATGAATATGAAAAAACTAATATTTTGGCTGAGGAAATCCCCTAGCCACAAGTGAGTGGAGGTTGAAAAAGTACGTCAGTGAAACTTCACTAAACATTCACCATATTCCTCTTTTCTGAGGCACCTTGGGAAGGATACCCCACAGCACCACAGTTCTTTTGCACGACTTTCATTCACAAATATTTAGGTTTTTGAAACGGGCTCCCTGGACCCACATTTTTGCTTTGCATTGTACATTCTTGAAAGAAGAGCTGCACTGAATTTACATAAAATGCCCTCATGTTAAAATTCTTCTTCAACCCCTGTCCTTAAGAATTAAAAAGTCAAACTCTCCTTGAGAAGAATTACTGGGAAAAGTACACATTTCTTACCTTCTTCCTTTATCCATTTGCCACTCACACCTCATTCCCACCACAGACAGTATTTTAAATAGCCTCTCCCAAGGATCTGTAATCTGCGATGATTTCTCAGTGAGACCATCTATTACATATTTCTGAGAGCTACGCTTGCTTGGAGACATAATATCAGAAGAATCTTGTGAACCTAGGAAAACCAGCACATTTTTCTCTTCAAAAAGAAATCATATCAACTGATTTATTTTCAGGAAGGGAATATATGAAAATGCACATTGGCACTTTCAGGGTAACCACTCCTTACTGAGAAGGCTAACAGGGAGCAGGAGGCATTTCTGCCTCATACAAGAGAGCTGATAGGCTGGATAGGAAGATCTTGGACATTTTCTTGTACCTCTCAGTATACATGTTGAAGACTTGGGAGCATCATGAATAAGAAGTTGATGCATCATGAAGTATTTTGGTGTCATTAAATATTACTACTAATCCTTGTCTACAGGATACATTAGATAATAAAGTAATGCAATTTTCATTTATGGACATCACTTCAGTAATAATAAAATGCATTCTAAGAAAGGTGAACTTTGTAAAAATATTCTTACCTTGATATTGGTTTTCCGTCTGCGTAGATCTAGTTACATAGTTAATATAAAATTCTGCTGCTTTATTAAGATATTTATATAGCAAGCTGGCAGGAAGCCGAACATCAGGGTTGTTAATTATTAGCGGAAGAACATCACAAACTAAAACAGAAAACAAAACAAAAAATCCTTTAGGTTTGTGAGATTTTTGTTCTAGTGTCCTAAGTAAGGTCTCTCAATCAGCAATGGAAGCCTCCATTTCTGGCTGACCAAAAGGGCCACAAAGAATCTTGCATGAACGACTACAACAGCAATTTGTACCATACGGTCAGCCTGGCATAATGTGGCTTCAACCTCTTCTTACTAAAAATCTTGCCATACTGAAAAGCTATAGAGTAACAAAGAACATTAATAGTTTCTTACCAAATAATTTTCTAAAACAGTTCACTGGGGATTCTTGATCTTCAATACTTTCAGCATCTAATAGTGTTTCTCCGAGGCCTACCTGTGTAAGCAGAGGTGAAAATCAAGCACTGGACCAGTGATTCTAGAATTTTTTTGAATAGCAGTTCAATGGAGTTGAGCAATAACTCAGTGAATGCATGAGGTATCCACCACATGGCAACTGCATGCACTAACCTCTAAATATATAGTTAACTATCCCTGCCTAATAACAAGTGAAAAGCAACGCCAGAAGACAGCAAAACAAGACCAAGAGAAAAATTGTGCATGTGACTGTATCAGTAAAGACATGCATAGGCAGATGAAAGTGATGGGAGGTACCAGGCCTTAAAGTTGCAGCTTGTCATCTGAGGTGTAGTAATTGACTGTGCGCTCTGCCTCATGCTAGTATGAGCTGGAACATGTTAGCATAAGTCTCAGAACTAGCAGGTTTTATAGTCTTTAGAATATTTTGAAACTATCCTTAAACTTCCCTTAAATAAAGTAAGTCATCATTTAAAGAGGTCCAGCTGAAGTTTTGTAAGTTAAAGCAAACACAAGGCTTGTTAGAGTCTAGTCATAACCTCAAAGCACTCTACTCTCAGTGAGAGTTTACTGACAAAAAGCTGAAGCAATATTCTTTCTTAGACTAGAATACTTCCTCTACATTCTTTTTTTTTTTTGTGCTATTCTGCTTTTTCAAAGAGCATGGAATATTCTTTGCACTTGCAAAAAAACAAAAATGGGTTTATTTGCTTCCATTTGTTTTCTGCCCAATTCTTCCCTGGTTGTAACTTCAAGATACAGAAATCTCAACTATTAGCCACAGTTAAACATGAATTAGAAGACTCACTCTCTCACTGTGCAGAAGAAAATACATTTCAGCAAAATCTGAAGAAACAGAATGCCAATATCCTGAATCGTTACTATGAACTTTGCTTCTCTTACCCCATGTTGCACCACAGTCTCTGGGAAGCGTCGCAGAAGTAGTAGTAGCATTTCTGCCCTTTCTAACGTGTTAAAACACTGCTCTGTGGCCTTCAGTAACATTTCACACTGGACCCGACCAGGAAGGGTTTCAAATAATCCTTAAAAAAAAAAAATTTAAACGTCTGAATTGTAAATGTGACTCTCAAAGGGTGAAAGACTGTCAACTTCACATTGCCATGCAGAGTGAAAGAGATCTCCTTATACTTTTTTTCTGCTTTTAATATCTACGCCTGGAAAAAAAATGGCAGTTTCCTTCAAAGAAGACCATATGAATACTTATCTGTGTTCATTCAGGTGCGCAGAACTTAAATGAACCAGTACAACTGCTTGGGTGGAATACTTAAATTTCTAATACTAAAGTATTTGACATTTTAAGATGCTTGTTCAAGAATGTTCATTACTTACTTACATTCCACTTCTACAATTAATAAATGCTTTCATTATTTAGAGGTAGGGTTTTTCAGTTTTAACTTCCAATGAGACAGTAAAAAGAAACCGACATATTCTCCCTGTAAATTTTATGTACTGTCTCTGAAAAGTAAACATAACCCATGAAAAAGCAAATGTTTCCTTAATTGGAATAGCCTGTATGCAGAGTTACACACTGCTTATCCTTAGAGCTTCTGAAGAACATATTCAAACAGCAGATCATAATCTGTCAGGTGTAAAACCTGCTTCAAGACTGCCTGTGGTTGCCAGTGATGAACGCCAAGCCCTTCTGGTCACTGCACATTTTCATAACCCCCACTTTATATGTAGGAATTCACCCGGTTTTTATGATCATTCATTGTTCTCTGCACTCAGTGGGAGGATGATTCTTAAGTCCCATTCCACTCATTCCCTATGCAACTTCTTTTCTAAGTGCTTGTTGTTCTGGCAGACAGTCTACCCATACCACAGACAAATCAATGGGAATCAGCTTATCATGGCCCTTTGTGTTCCTAAGCCTAACATACTGAATGAAGTCTTTAAGGCTGAAGTGAGCAAAAAAATCTGCTGCCCTCAAGCAAAAGACTCAGATTTACTTGCCACACTAGATATGTGACCAGAGGGGTTATCTTTAGGTTCCTTCAGGACTCTCCCTATTCAATTAGTAAAATCCTTACCTTTTAAAAACTGTGTCTGCTTGTCCTGTGAGTCGTTCCTTAATGCTGATGTAATAACACTAATCTCCCTCCATACAGCAGGTTGGTCTGGAAAATTCACAAACCTGTAATGAAGTTTTGAGGCAAGGAATGCACAGTGATCTCATAAGATGTTTCCAAGACAAAACTTTTCTATGAAAGAATGTGCATGGACAAATAGAAAACAAAACTTTCCTTTTTACTCTTTATTTTTAATTAGTAAGACCTTTTCTGCTTAATTTATCCACACAGAGAACATTCACATTATATTTTTGGAAACTTTGACATTTATGGAAACAAGCACCTGGCATAATTGCAGAGTTCCAGCTCTGATTACTTACATGTCGTAGAGCAGCCTGCCAGCAGATGCCGTCCTCTCAGCATTCCTCTCAATAGTGTACATCTCATACTGCAGGATGGAAGAACAGAACATTAGCTTTCTTGAATACCTTTATGAATCAGATCAGTCCTTCCACTTTAAAAAAACATCCCCAATTTGTCATAGCAGTCTGAATAACAGAAAATTAAAGGATTGCAATGTTTCCTGAAGAAATGAGGTGCTGAGTTTACACTATCTGTTCACATACTAAGTTACGAATAAACTCCTGTATGATAATCTAAGTACTGTAGTATTAACATACTGGATTTATTTTTACGCACAAAAAAATCACCTTAGGGAGACTTCTCCCCCTCTACTCTGCACTTGTGAGACCCCACCTAGAGTACCGTGTCCAGCTCTGGAGTCCTCAACAGTGAAAGGACATGGACGTGTTGGAGCGGGTCCAGCAGAGGGACACAAAGATGATCA
>VZRU01009796.1:0-20737 GCA_013398155.1 Pedionomus torquatus | reverse complement strand
TTCCCTCTTTGTTCGGCCTAAGGAATACTTCCAGAAGGGTTCTGCAGTCAGACTGTAGCTCGATGAGGAGACGGAGGCCTTGCATGCCGTGTGTCATCGCAGTCCACACAAGTGTCTCAGTCTATACACACCATGAGAAGTTTAAGACCCATCATGGATTGCTTCCAGTCCTGTCACGAAAGCAGACTAATCTTGAGTGAAAAACCTACGGTGTGACTCTATTGCTTCCTGTTTCAGATGTACAGGGTGCATAAATCAAGCGTCTTGATTCTGTACTGCTATTCTTACTATGAGCTCCTGGGCTTTCCCCAGACTTCATCCTGAGTAGCACTGTCTCCTTCAACTTCATGGTCCTTGCTGCTCCCACCTGCCTTTGTTTTCATCTCCTACCCTTCTCATGCCCTCTGCCTTTTATCTCTGCCAGTCCAATGCCGTCACGTTTTTCACAGCCCCCATATGTCCACCCCAGCCCTGCAATTCACATACATTCATATTCTCATTGGTCTTTGAAAGGCCCTGATGACCCACACCAGAGCAGCCAAAGCATCAAGCTGCACTGAAAGGCAGGAGTGAACAGTAAGCATTTAAATGAAGCCTCATTCCTGGCACTACCTCCTTCCCCTGCTGATTAGGTTATATAGCCTCTGCTTCTCCCCCTTACGTACTTGTGCACAATTTTGTCCCCTGTATTCTGGCCACCTCGTTCACTTCCATCTTTCCCCTTGCCACACGCAGTTTCATAAATGCATTGCCTACTGAGAGGGTAGCCTGGATCCAGTCTGTCTAAAAGTCCAGTGAGTTGTGGGCATTTTCACTGGAAGCAAGCAATACCTGTGTGATTGATAAGCTGTAGGATAAATTGAGGGTCATTCTGAGTGATGGGAGCCAGTGGCTTCACTGCTTCTGAAAGCAGGTGATGAGTCAGTAACCATGCGAGGAGTTTACAATAAGTTTGTCACAGATGACAAAAAAATGAAGAGAACTCTGCAACAGTCATAAAACTCACTACCAAGCTACACAAGTGGTATCTCCAAAACAATTCTGGAGGTGAAGCTTGCCTATCTTGCCAGCATTTCAAAGCAACAGTGCACAAAGTGGGGCAGTGGTTTGTGTGTCTTAATACTTCAAGACCAGCATTTTTAAATGCAAATGGCAATTGTCTCACCCAGTTACTAAATACAGACTATCAGGTGTTCTTGGCTGATGCTACCTTTCACTCATTAGAAGGACAAGCTGGCTTGCTTGTCTCTGTACAAGTCTGTGGTTCCCTGTGTACATAACTTCGTCTGAGAGCTATGATGCTCTGTTGGCCTCTGCTTGAATTTACCTGTTTCTGGCAGAGTGGCCTCTCACAGTAGCTTCTCCCCATGTATCTGGTAGATACAGACTGCAACCTAGGCATTTCTCTGAGACCTGAAAGACTCAGTTGATGGTCATGGAAGACCTTGGGCCAATTGTCTCATCTCTCATGCTTTTGTTGCAAAATGGTTTAATAACCTTTCCTGCCTCTGTTAAGTGTTACATGGATATCCCTTGAGTGCACATCATCCAGCACAGTCTGACGAGCACCTCAGAACACAACTTTTCTGAAAAACCTGGTGCCTATGACAGCCAAGCAGAATTCTGCAGCCTCTTCTCCATCTTTGTAGGCTTGAGTCCAGAATTAAAACTGTAATCGTGTTGTCATATACTGTTTTCTTGCCTTAAGGCCAGTATCTATACCCAATGAGACAGTATAGAGAAAAGCCTTGGTACTTCGGCAATCACATTAGAATATACCTGCTTGTGCAATGGTATGTAAAACACCTGCATATCCTTAAGAGGGAATTTTGCTGATTATCTCCTCTACAAATATATCAAATACTGAATACATAAGACATCCAGGCTCCCAGAGATAAGCATGTGGCTACTCTGGCTGAGTGTGGAAGGAAGTGTATAACAGAATTTGAAGATCCCTTACAAGGTCATGGCCACCAGTACAAAATATTATTTTCATAACATGCATTTGATAATTCGTAACCTCTACTGTCCTTGTTTGGAATAATATTGTTTCTCAAACCTACATGCTGTTATTCTACAGACAGAATGAGAAATAAATGTTTTAGTGAGGCTGATAGAACTCTGGTTGTCAAGGTTTAGTCTGGGCTACCCACTAAGTGAATGACAGATGCTCGCTCTTTCTTCCCAGAAGGGAAGGAAGGAGAATAAGGGAGAGAGACTTATGAGTCTTATTATGAAAAAACCATAAACTGGCTTTAATATAACATTAACAGTAAAAAGAAAAAATATTAGTAAGAAAATAATGTGATATATATAAAATATATACAACTCAGTATCAAACCCAGTATCAGACTCCCACGATGACAGTCATGTCACTGGCAGGCATTGGGAAAGTCCCAGACTGGACTAGATGAGGACGGGAACTGAATTCCGGAACTGGACTAAGGAACGCCTGAATCAGGATCAGAGGCAGACAAACAGACAGAGTCCTCCTCAGACACCAGCCATGGAAGAAAGAAAGCTGGCCCTTTGATCCCTCAGCTTTTATACTGAGCATGGGACAGATGAGATGGAATACACTGTGGGTCAATTTTGGGTCACTTGTCCTGTCTACTCATCCCCACACGTGTGACCTCTCTACGCTTTCCCACCTCCGACCTTCCAACATGGCACAGAACAGTTAGCTGACACAGGTTTTTATAGCAGTAAGTATAAGCAGGAGTCCTGCTACATACCATTCCTTGATATTAATTGTAAACATCAGGCCTCATCACTCTGGAAGCAGACAGTGTCTGAAAAACTTATGGTTAACTTCGGAGAGACTGAAGCTGGAAAGTAAAATTGTTGAAAATGAAACTGGTTTTGTTTGATATCAAACCAGGACACTGGTGTGGATGGATCCTGCTGTCCCTAAGGGAAGAGCCTGCCATAATCAGCTTTCTCATTTTTTCTGTCTTGTGCAGCAAAATTACCCATAGGTGAGACTTCCTATAAAGCCAGGAGGAAAAAGTTTTCAACATTAGTATTTTCCTGATGGGTAAATGCAAGCTGAGAAATTAAAATTTACATACACAAGGTCATTCAAGGTCAGAGCCAAGCAAGGGATTAGAAACCCAGATCTTACAGCTAATTAGGCCATTGCATAAGCCACAGTGAGGACAGACAAAAATTGGGAATTTTCACAACATGAAATCATAATTTGATAAAGTTTTTGCTTGGCAGCAGTAAAATCCCCTGAAATAAGGAAGAGATACTTTTTGGCCTCGTGTGGATCCTCTCCCTGGCACTGTAAAAGGGTTCAATGTCTGGAGCTGAGCAGGACAAGTTTGGATACTAGACTGAATAGTGACATCCTAGATCAGAGCTCCTGAGTGGTAAAACTGTTACAGTCTGAGCCACATAGTCAATTACGCTGCTTGAAATCTTTTACCCCTTTGTAGTCTCAAAGCCCACTGCCATAGAGTTTTGATTTGTTTCAATGCTATCGGTACCAGGCTTCATCCATTTGAGGAAATGATTGCTGCTTCACTTTTCATGGACTTGTCATTACCAAGGTTGGGCACCCAACTGCACACTCTAGGTCCATGTCAATTTGATGCTTCAGCTTCACACTTGGAGGTAAGATATGCTGTCACTATAGTGACATAAAACTTACATAAAGCAGTTGCTTGGATCAGTCTGGTTATCATAAGATAAATAAGGACCTGTGATTGCATATGTGCTCAAATGTTAAATTGGTACTCTGGTACACATCAGGGCCTGCCACTATGCTTTCTTTTCTCACTGCTGCTTTTCTGTCTCCCCTTGCTCCATAGTCATTCAACAGGATACAGAACTGCTTACTGACTGTTTTCAGCTAGATCTGTAAGGAAAGCTTTTAAAATCAAACTGAGAAAGATACTCTTGTACATTTCTAATTTAGAAGCAGAGACCTGAAAGAACTTTGCATACTTATCTTCTTCTGTTTTGTTTTGGTGTCTACACTAAGGACACCTGTTGTGCCATGATAACAGACTGAAAACACAAAGGCTCTGTTACTCCTGTGGCTGGATGCTAGATAGGAAATGGTGTTTTCACATAAATACTTCCTGGGAAGTGAATCGTTCCATGATGCAAGGCCTATTGTGTCTCACAATCCAGCTTGAAGTTTCCGAAGCAGTGAGAAACAGCATAAGCAAGTGTGGAGTCATCAGGAATATTGTTTACTGGCTCTTCTTTACAGCTTTTGCAATGGAGTACAAACATCCACTGGAAGAGAATGGGGCGTGAATTTTTAGCAGACACATCCCTCCCACATGGTATGTGGGAACCATATTTGGCCTTGGAGATAAACTGTGGTAAGCACAATTAAATATGCTACAAAATGCTCATCATCAGTTTAAACTTTTACCAGAACTCTTTCTTTTGAATTCTGGATGCTTCATTTTGGAGTCAGCATTGAGAGGTTATCCCAGATACACCCTTCTGAGAGCTTTACTGAGAGCTTTCATCTCTCTTAGCAGTCAGTATTGATGTTGGTTTAAGATACCAGATGCCGATACAAAGACAAAAGTGCCCCAGCTACCTCTTTCTCTCCTACTTTTCTGGCCAAACCTTTATGAAAAATTTGAGCCAAAATAAACACTGAAAATTCATCAAATCATTCTATCCTCTTACAAAAATATTCCAAATTCACCACATATCCTCGTAATGGCATGGTTCCAGTAGGTACACTGTTTTTACAGTACCTAAAGTCACAGTGTACTAGGAAATAGAAACAGCTTTTAAAATACTCCTAATTCTAGCTCTGCTCTCTATCAGAAGAGCACAAAGAATAAAGAATTTATCCTTTCTTGATATCATTATTACTGTTACTTTGGAGGTTATTCCTAAACCAATTGATATTCCTCTGCATGATAATCACAAATGATGCTAGTTTTACTCCATTCCACGTGGGTGAATCAGAAACAGAGCACCCGAAACACTGTTCCAGCAAGTGGATGAGATGAGGGATGTATCCTGTTTACTTACAAAGCCCTGTTTCTTCCAGCAGGAGAAAACAAATAAAATAATATTTTCTCATCACTGTAAACACTCTTTCCTCTGCTGCTAAGATACATTTTGTGCACATAATTCTCAGGGCCATGCTGCAATACTGGTTCAAGCTACAAGCTAGGATTTTATTACTTTCTGTATTTTTCTGCCCTTTTCAAAACAATATCCCCACCCTCTTTCAAAACAATAACCGTACTTACCGTTCCCTATGAATTGAAATCACCGAGTGACCATATTTGACCTTAATTTTGAGTGCTGCTCTGTACCTGTTCTTATAGTGGAGGCTATCATCTGATACAGGAGACAAGCTGCTCCTTGCAAAGCATAGTGGTTACTATTTGGATCAAAACGCCTCTATTTCAGTAAAATCTTAGCCAACTGCTACCTTATGCCTAGACCCCTCAACTCACCTGCTGAGATCATGTGATGAGTGGAATGCTATGATGAGGAGTCACAATGGAGTCAGATACCCCAGTCTCTATAACTGTCCCAAGATTTGGCAGGGTCACAGTGAGCTTTCATTACTCAATCCTTTTGCATGAGTGGCCTTGTGAGCAAAGGGGTCCTCTAGAGGTCACTGCAAAACCTTATCAACTCCAGCACTACCCAGGCTAAATCCAGCATCGCAAAGCACAGAAAAACATTGCCTTGTGCTGCTTGAATCTGCTATGCAGGCATGGAGCTGAAGAACAGAAAGCCTGTGAAAATCCTACAGCGACAAAGAGATTACTAGCATTTTTTTTTTTTTTTTTGTTGTGTACAGGCATTTTAAGATATATAAGAACACAAGGTTTCTGCTGTAAAAAACTTGTGCTATAAAGTGGCAGCTGAAAGCTGCAAGTATGGGATATAAAGCCCAAGGAATGAGGGTCATGTCCTGGCCATAGCTGCCAAGTACCAATCCTGCAGCAAAATGGGTTATATCTCATCTTTCCCTTCCTCTATTCTCACTCCAAATTTTAGCTTGCATAGCTCAGACAAGCACAGAGCCACCAATGTATTAACAATTAAAAAAGAAAGGAGAAAGTCAATGCAGATTAACCCACTCCTACTAAAAATGCACAAAACTGCTGGGTGTGCTAAGTGGTTCTGTCTGGTTCACCAGCAGACACCTCTTCTGAAATTATTTGCTGTAAAATTTTTAGCTGTTGGTAGTGATGGATGAATAGCAATTTTGGATTGCCCTGTACCTAGCCATCCTTCATTGTCCCCTTCCTTCCATAATGACACAAGATAAAATTTCACCTCCAAGAAAGACGTAGCTGTGCCTGTGACACTGCTAATGACAAGTAGAATTCATTCTGATTTTGGGGTTTTGTCCAGAAATCTCCTTGTAACACCTAGATCTCACCTAAGACAAATCAGTCTCATACATTATCCCTTTGAATGTCAGAAGCCAAGCAGTTTTCTAGTCTTAATTTACAACTTTTTAATTTTTCAGTTAAAGAGTGATCAACACTGACATTTGAAAATATGTTTTAAAAACCAGATGTTTTGGGTTTTCGTTTGTCTGTTTAAAATACTGAACACTCTCTCCTTTTGTTGTAGCCTTCAGCAGAGTTCAGGATCTTTGCAAGCTAGACCTTAGCAAGACATAGTGAGAGGATTTGCACTACCACTCAACTGTGTGGCACAGTGCTGCACGTTCCTGGGCTGTGGGTACCTGCAAATGGCCATTTTGACTCTTTTTGCAATAGAGAAACTGTCAATGCAAGAAGCAGCCAGCAGAGTCAGTGAGCACCATATGTTATGATGTACAGGGAGTGTGTTCTCACTATCTCACTATACTCTAGTAAAGTCAGCAATAAAACACACATTCATGTGTGAATGTTTGTGTCTGGAAGCTAGAGCAGGGACAGATGTGTATAAACACCTTGGCCCTGGAAAGGGAAGAAGGTTATCTATCTGCTTTCTTGTCCTGATGACAGGCTTTGGCAGAAGGGGAAGGACAGGGGACATACATCAACAATACAAATAGAGCTCACTTTTCCTTTTTTTCCTTCCCCTTCCAAAGCTTTTACGTAGCAGCACAAACATTTATTCAGCTGTTCTTTGGTCTGTTGGAGAGATGAGTTGGAGAATAGACAGGACACAATAGGAAAACACCTGTAGTGAAACAAGTACAAAGCAACACAAATCCAGAAGAATGAGGAGTCCAAGCACAGCAAGATCTCTTCTGCAGTGGCAAGATCACTGCTACTGCTTGTCTCCAGTACTGATAAGGCAGCATTGCACATGTCAGCTGACCATTTCAGATAAGGGCAGAGGTACCAGAGGTACCATTATACCCACAGGGGCAGATAATGGTAGCATGTCCTGGCAGCTCAATGCATGCACACACAGGAAGCAGCTGCACCTTAGCAGCTCTGGGTGCTCAAACTTGTTTGGCGAAAGTCAAACATAGCATCACTTCATTCACTTTAAATTCCTGCACTGTGGTGACAACCCACAAGCCTGTTTTGACAAACTAGTGCATGAGGAAGGAGGTCTGTTGTTGCTCTTCTTTACCAAAGTAAGGACTTTGGTCCTGCTTCCACTTTTGGACCTGCAACAGCACAATCAGTTACCTCGATTAGGCCCAAGTCCTCCCCTGACTTCCAAGAAGCAGGAGCAAGTCCTGTCATCAACCCATATTCACAGAAGCAGACAACCATGGCCTTCATTACAGAGGGACATTACATAAGGAGGCTGGCTTTGGTGGACCAAAACTTCACAGCTCGTGACGATGCATGCATGTAGCAGTAACTAGAGTCATGTCTCCAAAAGGTGTAAAGCGGCCACCCATGTTCTGAGCAGAGGGTTTTAGTCACATGGTTATCTTAGAATGTCAGGACTCAATAGAGTCCAAATCTGGTACAAGGTGTCCAGTGTCAGAGGAAACATTATTTCAGCTAATGAAAAATTGCTCTCCAATTAACACCAACAATTTTTAGTGAAGATGACTGTTTAGCCCCTCCCAAACTACTTGTGCATGAGTCCTCTGTGGTGCTATATATTGACTAGCTGTTGCTGTTCTATGTTTAATTAGCACGTGTGAAATTAGTGGAGCTGCATGGAGAAAGACTTGTCCTAGTTACACCACTGCTTGCCTGCACATTGCTGGCATCAGTGAACTTGGGGTGAATTTCACAGTGCCATCTAGCGATTAATGTCCACTTTCCCTGTAGCACAGCAGCAGAAAAATGATACAGCACAAATTTTAACTCACTGAAGCTGAAATCTTAGCTTATATCCCACGGCTTCTTGAGCTACGGTGGTGGGTGACAGACATATAACAGAGCACAGAGCTCTAGAGAGCTTACACAGGACAATTGATGTAATCTAGACATCCTGAGGTGTGGTTCCAAGCTATATTTGTTGAAGGTTGTATTGGCTCTTCATGCCAAATACTCATGGGAAATTCAGTAAGTGCATGCACCCTCAATTTTGTCAGTCCTGTCCTGAATGTTCATATGCAGGTATTTGTGTGTCTCTTTACATACTATAATGCTCTTTTTTTCCTCTTATCTGCAAATTCAGGGCCCACCCTTGCAGCAGAAGGTAAGGTACTCTTCAAAGGTACAGGGAGGCCCAGAACTTGTAAATATATTACTCTCTCAATAGTCTCAACAGCATCACTTCTGGTCCAGGAACAGGCTCCTAATTTTCAAAAAGCCTTGCGTCAGAAGTTATATGTTCTTAAGCAAAGTGATGCACTAAGATTAAAGGATGCTAAGAGCAATGAAGGGATGAATAGAGATGACCGTGTCACTTTTACACGGTGACTTCTGCTAGGTACAGGTCATCCCTATTTGAACACTAAAGCCTTAGATAACATATTGTGGAGAAAAACAAATGATTGTCTGCTTTAGAGATTTCTATTCTCTGCTTCAGATTTCCTCCACTGTTTGCCCACAGTGAGTAGGTACCCATACAGAGTGTACTCATGTAAATGTACACGCAGTATTTTAAAATGGCAATGTTATGCATGATCAGAATTATACAGACCAATGCAGACTGCCAGAATTCTAGAAAGGACCTGTTATATGACCAAAATAATGTATTTTTTACATTCAAATACAATTTTTTACCCTTTGCTGTTAGAATATACTGTACCAAAAGCCTGACACTACAGCCTTAGAAGAAAATGTTTTCAACTTGAGGTATTTAATAGAGATTATTATTTATACAAGAAAAATTAAATATTTAAGAATACTTGACACCTGGGGAGAAGTAATATGCCATACTGCCATATTAACAGGCTTGCCAAAACTCAGCCAAACATTATCTTGCCCAAATTTTCCAAGTTGATATGCTTTAATCAGAAGAGACACAAATTTTCCATTTAGGCACAGCTCTTCAATAATAAAATTGTACACAAAAGTCACATCACTACACGCAACCAGTATCAACAGTAAGTTTCCTTGTACAGGTGAATGCTTAGAAAGAATTAGCTTGGTGTTTCCCCTGACCATAGGTAGTCAGTACCAATTCCTACCAGTTACATTAATCTAAAACTTTCTATTGTAAGAGCCTTTTCAGGACAACTCATCCATTTCTGTGAGAAAGATTCTGTCTCAGACACTTTTAAAATTAAAGGCTTGGCATCTGCAGTTGCAACCTCACTGCACAGCCTGTCATTTTCCCAGCTCACTATTTCTGAGCATGTCTGACTACCATAAAACTGAGATGCCTTTTGAAAAGAATTTTAGAGCTTCCTTGCAATCCAAATGACAGTAAATAAGCATTTTTTAAGAAAAACAAATGGACATTTCTGTTAAAACAAAATGACCTTTTCTTTTTTTTTTTTTTTTGAATGGGGCCTAGTCTCCAGCATGTTTTTTTTCTTAGGATCTGAACATTTTAGATGAGATCAGGTATTTTCTGTCACAGTACATATCCTGATATTCTTTCACTAGCCAACTTAGCTCTAAAGTGGCATTATCTTTGCAAGTATCACTATGCTTGTATAAAGGGAAAAGAAAACAAAGGCAGGTGAAAGTCTCCAAAAGTTTGAAGTTCACGTCCATTTAAATGTTCCTATGCAACTACAAAATGTTCTTTACTGCTGGGAAAATAGTAAAAATATTAAAACAAATTACATAGCTTTCATACAGTGATTCCACTCCCATGAGTTGTTAAAAAAAATAAATTAATTGAATTATAGTATTTCAAACATTTAAAATAATCTTCCCTATGGTTTAATTACTGCATCAGTTTTTATTCTTTGATATCAGAAGGACCTCCCATTGTAAATACTAGTATTTATTTATTCCCTTTATGATCATCTCCAAGAAAATACTTCAGATCAGATAAGCACTCTATGCTAAGAACACAGTTTACAACAGATATTTACTGAAAATAGCACAGATATAGCAGTTTTCTTGCGCAGCTGTATACATCCTTTGCAGTTCTGTACTGCAGATAATTTCTTTCTTTCACAAAGGGGAGGAAAATACTTTTTGGCTGAATATATGCAAGGAAGAGATATGAAAAGCCTATAGGAGCAACAAGGGTAAGACATTCAATGTGAATAGGTTCCCAATAAAACCAATCCTTCTCTTCCAGTTCAGTGAAGACATGTAAAATAATTAGTTAGTTATGATCTCTTCTGACCTATGACTTCAGTTTGGTCTAATTACAAAGGGTGAAGGAAAAAAATATTTCAGATTTTCAGCCATCTGAACAGAATTCCAAGAAATTAAGCAGATCTCCTAGGATTCTCAAGCATTTTTCCTGATTGTGCAGGTAAGAATTCAAGGCTCCACTGAATACATCAAGTGTACTGAAAGCTTCTGGGATGAGAAGACAAAAGACATCTCAATTCAATAGAATCCAATATCCCTAAAAGGGTACGTGTTATTTTTATGCCTATTAGCATCTGAGAAGAACAGGCTATACTTATCTAAAGACCAGAAGAAACTAAAAAATTTCAGAAAAATGCTTTAAGTTACCTGTTTGTATTACAAAATGACACTTGGTGTTAGCTGCTTGAGCTATCAGGTGTTGCACAGCGGCTCCCACATAAAGCAACAACTGCAGTGCCTACCTCCACTAACCACAAGCAGGTTACTTTATATTCACTAAGTTAAGTTATCTGCAGTCATTACTGCATCTGATGTGACTGTGTTAGGAACCATAAGTGGATACACCAGGGCATGAGAAATTGGTTTAGTACCTTATAAATCATAGGTACAGTTTACCTATATACACCTCATGTAGGTATATATATATCTAGGTAGCTATGTACCTATGTAGCTAAAAGAGTAGATATAGCTATACTTATGTACCTATACATAGGTCTATGTATTCATTATTAAGAAATAAACCCTTTATTTGGTATATTTCAATAATTAAGCCTTAGTTCGTTTCTTGACCACATCTAGAGCTATCACCAGCAGCAACCTGAGATTATATAGCACTGCACTCCTCTTCCATTGCAATACCACTTCACCAGAGAAATACTATACTGGATTTTAAACTAGTTGATGATCCTACTTAGTACTGCTTCAGAACACCTTGAGAGCGTAACAATGTTTTCTTCCATGTTCATCTACTGCTGTTTGTCTGTCAGCGTGCTCTGTTCAGTGCCTGAGCTGTACTTGTTCTTAAGAGAGCTTCCAATGTATCTCCAGTATTCCTTTCGGATGATGTCTTTTTCTTTAGCCAGGATTTCACATAACTATAAAAGAATATTGAGATATTGGAGTGTTACAACCAAAGCTTATGGAAACCTTATCATCTTTATAAAACACACACAATACATAGTTCAGCTAGTATTAGAAACACCTTTCTTAGAAACAACATTTGTTTTATTCACCAGACTTGCAACTGTCCAATGACCTCAAAATGATGTCTACTCCAACTGGTAGTCAACCAATCTGACACTGTACAAAGACCTCTCCTGTCCTATTTCAGTTGCAACTGCTTCCCCATGACTCCTTCCCATGCCTACCACCGATTATCTACCCCAGCCTATTCAGCCTGCAGTATACTACAGTATACTTGTGACTTCTTGACAATTGCCCTTTAGTGATCCAGTGGGCTGCACAGAACTTAATTCAAAACAATGGGGCGACATCCTGCCTTTGAATCTTCAGTACTCCCAATAGACTAACAGGAGACATTTTGTTCATGGTTTTTCTCTTAGCAGATTGTCCCAAAAGGATTCTCCATGTCAGTCAGAAACCTTCTCTAACAATGTATCAGAGCTGATGCTATACAGGTACTTCTACAAGTTCTGAATTTTGTTTCTGTGAGGTACAACTGCACTTATTTACACTCTGGTTCAGGAACACAACAAAAGGCAAAATGTTGAGAAAGAACGCTGTTGGAACACAGATTTCGAGCAACTGAAGCTCTACTTAAAATGAGTTCCCAGTCTGTCCCATAGTGAATGAAAAGTGTTCTTGTAAGAACTACACTGCAGACCACAACAAGGAGTTCCTTGAATATGAAGCAAAGGGAGATACGCAACATTGCTAGAAGTCACTTCTTAAGCAATGACGCCTGACATTTCTTACTGATGTTCCCAGTGCCTGCTGGCCTTTAAGCTAATTCTGCCAGCTTTCTCAAAATGAGCTAAGAAGTGCAAAGGGAGCTTGAGATTCTATTTAGATATAGATACTCTGAGAACAAGATTCACTAACCTACAGAGAAGAGAGTTCAGGCTACAAAGTCAGTATTGGAAGCTTCTCGATTGTGCAAACATTGCCTTTCCTCTGCAGGCAATATTAGAAACCTTCCTTTACTGTCAGGTAAAGAAAACTTATANACTGATTTTTTAACTGGCAGGTTATTATTTATACATAAATTCACAAGACCATTGTGATTATCTGGATTTCATGCTCAAGTCTTCATAGAGCTCCTGTGATTAACAAGTACCCTCCTCTATGAAAATTAATCCCATTTTGTCAGGAGATAAAACAAGAAAGCAATAGATTACATCCCTGAGAAACAAAAACAGGCTCTCAAATTGTACCTCCAATGCCTTGTTTAGTGTTTCCTCCTTGTTAGCACACTGGTTTTCCAACATATCTTCATATATGTCCACAAGAAAGGCAATCAGATATGGTGAACTGTGGCTGGGCTGTAAATTCAACAGTTGCTGTAACAGATTTGGATATTTAGAAAGACCACGATCCTGTAGAATCCTAGAAGAGAGGTTAATAGGCTTGAAACATAATGCTGGGAAATCTGGTGTGAAGAATTACATTTTTGTTATGACTCCTTTATTTGAAGATGCTGTCATTTCAGTTGAGATAGTCAGCTTTTTTTAGTAGCAGCTGGTATAGTGCTATGTTTTCATGTGGAAATGAGAAATACTTTTGATAGCACACTGATGTTTTCAGTTGTTGCTAAGGTCTTGGGGCCTTTCCTGCTCCTGCACCTGGCCCTGCCAGCAAGCAGGCTGGGTGGGAGGGCAAAAGACACTGGGAGGAGACACAGCCAGAACAGCTGACCAAAGGAATATTCCATGCCATGTGACATCACACTCAATATATAAAGCTGGGGGAAGAAGCAAAGGAGGAATTTTCAGTTACAGCATTTGTCTTCCCAAGTAAAGGCTGCACACAATGGAGCCCAGCTTTCCTAGAGATGGCCTGCCAATGGGAAGTAGTGAATTCCTTGTTTTGCTTTCCTTGTGCACACAACTTTTGCTTCACTTAACCTGTTTTTATCTCAACCTGCAGGTTTTCTCACTGATTTTTCTGATTTTCTCGGCAGTCCCAACAAGGAGGAGTAAGTGGGCAGCTATATGGTCTTATTTACTGACTGGCGTTACGCCATGATAGGATATCAGTTTTGAAATAAGGGTGCAAAAACACATAAGGCAGAAAGCATGCAGCAATAATACAACTTAATGTTGGATTAAGCTAGTATAGTTACACTCAACTGAACAGAAATTATATTGAAAGCATGCACATTACCTTCTGATCTATGCTTTTGAACCAGTAACATTACAGGTCAGTTTTTTTAAAAGCATGAAAAGTACTTGCAATCCTCCCAGAAGAACAGGGCCAGAAACTTAGTGGAAAGTTATAGAGAAACTAGGTTAATATATTAACCCCTTGTGGAGTTCTTTGCCTGCCTGCTTAAGCACACAACATTAGAATGAACAGTAACAAGATCTTTCCAGTTAAGAGCTAGGCGTAAGACACATTCTACAGATACTCTCTTTGCTTACAGAGAAGTATGCCTCACCCTTTCAAATAGTTCCAAGCGCTCTCATTATGTGGGACTGCTGTGATCATCTTAAGAGTGTATCTGTGAGAAAAAGATAAGAGGTCATGAATGCAACCACTAACAATGCAGTCAAATTGCCTGAATATGCTCAGACATTGCCAAACACATCCCTTGAATCTGTGTTTCAGAGTCTTTTTGTAGATCACGTCAGCTGGGTGATAGATCACAAATGTCTCAACATAATCACTGCAACTCTCAGAGGCAGACATTATAGAAGTAGATGGAAATTCCTGTGTTCCATTTGCTTCATCTTATACAATAATGAAACAATTCTCAAAATTATGAATTATAATGGTTAGAATTGGAAGGAACCTTAAACATCATCTTGTTCCAACACCCCTGCCACAGGCAGGGACACCAATCACTAGACCACGTTGCTCAAAGCCATATCTAGCCTGGCCTTTAGCACTCCCAGGGATGGGTATTCACAGTTACTCTGGGCAACCTGTTCCAGTGTCCCAATACCCCCACAGTAAAGAATTTCTTCCTATATACCTAAGCAAAATCCACCATCTCTTGATTTAAAAAGATTACCCCTTGTCCTATCACTACACCCCCTCATAAAGATTCCTTTCCCACCTTTCCTGCGGGCCCCCTTTAGGTACTGGAATGCTGGTATAAGGTTTATCTGGAGCCTTCTCCAGGCTGAACAACTCAAACTCTCTCAAACTGTCCTCACAGAGCAGCTATGCTCCAGCCCTCTGATCAGCTCCAAGGTCATTCTCTGGACTTGCTCCAACAAGTCCATCTCCTTCTTTGTTGTGAGGCCCACAGCTCAATGCAGTACTCTATGTGCGGTCTCAGCAGATCAGAATCACCGCCCTCAGTCTGCTGACCAGGCTTATTTTGATGTGGCCTAGAATACAGTTGACACTCTGGGTCATAAACACACATTGCCAGGTCATGTTGAGCTTCTCATCAACTAACATCCCCAAGTCCTTCTCCTCAGGGCTGAATCCATTCTCCACTGAGTCTATGGGGCTGCCCTGACCCATGTGATGGGCCCACCTCTCAAGCCTGTTCAGGTTCCCCTGGATGGCATCCCCATCCTCCAGCATGCTGATCATTGGCAAACTTGATGAGGGTGCACTCAATCTCACTCTCCATTTCACTGATCCCAATACTGACCCCCTAGGAATACCACTGGGCACTGCGTGGACATCAAACCATTGACTACAATTCCCTTTGCATGTGACCATCCAGCCAATTCCTTATCCACTGAGTATTCCATCTATCAAATCCCTGTCTCCATTTCAGAGAAAAGGATGCTATACAGGGTAGCATCAAATGCTTTGCTTAAGTCCAGACAGTTAACATCAGTTGCTCTACCCTTATTCACCAATGCTGTATCATCATCACCAAACACCACCAAATTTGTCAGGCAGCATTTGCCTGTAGTGAAGCAATGTTGACTGTCACCACAGCCAAGTAAAAAACAACATGATACACTCTCCTGGTGGTATGCTAATGGAACAAATTGCATCTTGATGCTCTCCAATGGTTAAGGGACTTAAAAGGCTAGAGTATTCAAAGCCTAGGGTAAGCTACGTTCATATGACTGCATGTGGTATATTCTGCACCTGGGATTTTTTCAGGAGTCTGCACTTGAGCAAACCCACAGAAAGGCAGAGGCTAACCTGTCAGCTCACACAGCTTTCTGCATTAATTATTTTAAGGTAGCAGTAAGGTAACTCCTCTAAAAGCCAAGCAACTAGTGGCACCTGCCATACAGGCACAAAGCCACATTTCATCTTTACAGAACAGACTTTACCTTGTTCGTATCCAATATAACAAGGCATGCAGATGATTTGCAGAGACAGCAGATACTGATAAAAGGTTCTAAAGCAGTACTGAAAAAAACCACCCTTAAACCTGCCCTAAGCCTTTTTAACCCTCTGCAGTCATTATGACAAAGACCAAGTTTATCAAGCAACACCCAGCTCAACTACAGTTCTATAATGATACCTAGGAAGTCTTAACCTTAGACAGTCTGATTCTTAAGATGGTATCCAATTATGCTGAACACAGTAGCATTTTTCTCTCTGGAGAGAAAAAAAGCTGAAAATATCAAAGCCTAAGTCATAGATATGGTTCAGACATTAATATGCAAAAAACCCTTATAAACTGAAAGAGAAGTATAACTTACTACAGTCTGCAAAGAGAACTGCAAAGGCAGTGAGAGGTGGAGAGGGCTGGGATCCTCTATGAACAATGCAATGGACCTATTCAGAGACTCAGTCTTTTTTCAGAAGTGTAACTCAAAAAAATTGCGGTACCTTCTCATTGCTTCTTCACTTTAGACAAATGTGCTCTCATAACCATCAACCCTGATCAGCAGTCTGAGATGTGAAAACCATGCAAGCAGCTTCCCTTATTACCACCAGTAGTGAAATAAATTACTATAAGCCTACCTTGTCTTACAAGTGTTACAAATATACCACCTTGAAACAGTTTCCAAAGGTCACTTTCCTCAAAACTGACCAACAGGTAGCTATTTTTCTGCTGACCACATATCCCTGAAAGCTACTTGCTTTTTCCAACTTCATCAAATCCTTCACAAAAGGCAATTCTTCTTCCTACAATCCACATGCATGTTATCTTTAAATCATTGTGGCTACTGTACTACTGACAAAGCAGTTTAGTACAACACAAAGTGACCCTCCTTCCAAGCTTTCTAGGCATAGTATGCAAGACACTAGTGACCAGCACAACCTATGTACTTCCAGTGTCACAGACTTTTTGCTGGTTGTTCCACTATAGCTAGTTGACTATAAGCCAAAAGTTTTGTTCGCACAATAAACAGCAGGAGACAGGTTCATGAGAATAGCCTGCACAGAGTAAGCATAGCTTTCTTCAGCCCTACTTAGTCATTGGTACTGAAAGTCTCTATATATGCACTAGCACTTGATCTGCTATCCATGAGATTGAGCCCAAAAACTGCATGAAAACAGGAAAGAGAGGCCCACATGTACTGTCGAAGTATTTATTTGCTTTCATGCAATGGAGAATGCTTAATGTTAGCATGAACAGCATTACTAACTGGACTTCTTGGTCTAGGACTGCTGGATCATCATAGCCAGTGGTGTTGAAAATTACAAAGTGTCGCTGGTTCCAAACAGAGTTGTTTCTCACATCTTCTCTCAAAAGCTGGTCTACATATTCCAGTTCATTGTCCCATAATTTGAACTCCTATGGAAAGGGAAGGAAGAGAGAATATCACAATCAAAAGCTTTTAGTTTTTAAGATGTATTCTTGCTTCTAAGTTTTCTGAACATTAGATACTGAAACTTTTTTAAAGAAATCAACACAAAGTTCAAAGAAAAATAAGGAACTGCACTATGAATGTGCTACGCTATTCAGCTGCATGCAATGATATTAACTCATCGTTAAACTCATACACATAACAGTAAGCAACCACAACCAGACCTTTTTGAACTCAGTTCCTCAACAGCAGGTCTATAGCTAACCTTACCACACATGAAAATACAACTGTTTATCACCCGTCATCCTTAAACGAAGT
Source organism: Pedionomus torquatus (assembly GCA_013398155.1). Taxonomy (NCBI): domain Eukaryota; kingdom Metazoa; phylum Chordata; class Aves; order Charadriiformes; family Pedionomidae; genus Pedionomus; species Pedionomus torquatus. Next base: position 2,958 of record VZRU01009796.1, on the reverse strand, counting down.
GCCAAATGTAATTCAGCTTATATTTAAGAAGGAAAACTCTACAAACTGAGCAGGTTACTTAGTGACTCTGTGTTCTGTGGCTACATTACCTGGATAACCCACTGTCTGTGTTGCCATGCATGGTAATTTTTGGCATCTTGGTTAAGAATGTCAGCAATGAACTCAAGCTCTTGGGATGGATCCTGCAGCCACTCCACCAACACCCGTCTGTGATGCCTAATAACAGAAGGAGGAAACCATTTTTAGAATAGCATAGAAAATTTTTGAGAACATGTGGTCTGTAGTAAAACAGCATGTAGCAACCGTACTAAGAAAAAACATACTAATTAAATATTTAAAATTACATATCTCACTTGGCTCTAAGAAATGTGCGATGCATACTTATACTAAAACAAATTCTAATACATATACACAAATCACCTCCTTTTAGACAAGTTACATCTACATTTCCACTTTTTACAGTCATGGACAAAGTCCTCAGCAGAATAAAATTTTCTAGTAATTTCTTTAGAAATAACAACATTGCTGTTTTGCCTACTCCCATTCACATACTGTTGCGAAAAACCCAGCAACAGCTATGCAAACCGCAAGAGCCAATGAAAAATACTCATTTCTATTTGTCTTTTTGTTTGCCTTTTCATGAATATTTTTTTTGATGTCAGACTCATTTTGACAGTTTGAAAACTGAAATTAAAAAAAAAACAGACCTTTTTAGAATGTCATAATTATGTGTTTAGAACAAACTCCTAAACAGGACTTTGGCAGAGATACTGATTCAACTCCATTTAACTCCTCCACTACTGTCAATGTAGTAGACACAGGAAGCAACTCTTAATAACTTTAAGGATCAATGATCACAGGTTATTCTAGACAATTTACAAAACAAATATTATATGCAAAAAAAAATTAAGAACTAAAAGAAAACATGACTTTACCAGACTTGATAGTTCTTTGGCTGATCTTCAATGATAGCTGTAATATACTTAAGTTCCTCATGGAGATCCTTTCCCAAAGACTGCAGGAGGACTCTCCGGAAATGCCTATTGAAAAGTCAAACATTTGAGCACTGCAACAGGGCTTTCCTAAAATTCACAGAGAAGAAGTTGGAAGAACCTTTGTTCACAGTTCTTCTAATAGATACTGAGTTTTAAAGAGTGCAAAAAATTAAATGACAAATCCACTTCTCGTACCGCCCATGCAGTTATTAAACAGTGGAGAACTCGAATACAACTGGTTACAACAGTATTTTGCCTACGAATGCAACAATCCTGTTTCAAATTAACCTTCATCTACTCATACTAGTCTGATCACCACAGATTAAATATGGCTTAAAATAATACAAACTTTATGATTTTATGCAATTAGTGCATAAACAGACATATATGACTAGACATAGAAGAGATAATAGTTAGCATTCACAAGTTAGAAGTCCTACTCCGAATACCAGAAACTCACTGGTTATTCACTGCTTCACCACACATTAAACGGACAGATCTTCTAAAATGCACTATTTAGTTAGTATACAATTATTTAGCAGGAAACAGCAGCTATCCTGCTTTTATGTCTCTTCTTGAAGTCAAGTAAGGGTATCTTCAGCATTTTGTCAAGGCCACATCATCAGGCAAGTAATCTAATTTTAAAGAATAAAGTTCTTTTTATGTGGCTAATACTGACTTCAATTGATAATATCCTCAATGCCAAATGAATGAAAAACACTGGATCAAAACATGATGTGGAAAATACTGAACAAAGGCTTTCTTCATAAGCTCAGTGGAATTCTACACTACTCTTCTGTGTAAACTCAAATAGTCATGCCCTCATTAGACTAACAAAATTATTTAAGGCATAAGAAGTTGGCAATCAAATGATACTAGAAACAATCCTAAGATTATAACTTACCATACCGTGTAGTTTGCAGCATTTAACTCAATGGCATCTGCTGTTAGCTCAAAAGCTCTTTCGCTTCTCTCATCCCGTTGCACAACAGCCCGGAAGTAATCATAGACATCTTGAACTAAATAGATAACAGTATCTTATCCAAGGCTAAGAGACAATGGCCTGATTGGGGGTAAGGCTAATAATCCTTTGAAGTTTCTTGCCATTTTGTGTACTTTAACCATACCTCTTTAAAGTGACAGGTACATTTTGCTCTGGCAGTACTGCTAATTGAAACCACTAAGTGATATTAATATACCAAAAAGCTGCAAAAATATCTTAAGAATACATCATCTGCATAATACACCAAATAATCAGAAAAATTACCTGCGCTACTTCCCCAGATGCACTAGCTTCATACATCTCTTCCCCATTTGTGGGGTAGAAATGCAGTATTATGCAAACCAGACTGTCTATTGTCTTACTTCTTAAGTCATATGATTTTAAAATACTAACTTGCCTATTAACACCTCAGGTGAACATTCAGCTTTAGAGATATTTGGTGAAAACATGACACACAACCACAATAAACCAAAACATATTAAAGTAATCTCTTCACATAGCTACTCTAGAAAATATGTTGTACAAAACCTGAAGCCTTGCTTTAACAACGCTGAGGACAATCCACCTAAAGTTTTCAGTGCACAACGTATCTACAACTTACATTTTTCACTGTAGATGATCTGAACCACAGGACTTGGCCCGTCACTTTGAGGGACAGGTTCAATGTCTGCCCATTCCTTTCTGTCCCTGCAAATGCATGTTTTTGTCTTTTCAGTGTTTTCAGACAACAAGAGGCGCGACCAAAGTCACGATACGCACACACCTACGTCTAGCAACACACCCTTGTTCCCACCGCATTACTGGCAACGACACAGACCACGATGCCAACGCGGCGAGGCGGCGCCGACACACGCAGTCCCACAAAACCCAGCGGTGAGACAGGACGGCGGGAGGCACCGCCACCTGGAGGCGGGAGCGGTGCCGCCTTTCGGCCCGCAAAAAGAACCGAATGGCTCCACC
>VZRU01009793.1:154440-176282 GCA_013398155.1 Pedionomus torquatus | reverse complement strand
GGTGATCTTAGTGCAGATTGAAAGAGTCATCTCCTCCCCAAATCTCAACACGCTCAGAGTCCTCTGAAGTCTGCTATCACCATTTGTCGCTGTTCTCTACTGTGATGGGGCATAGGATGGGTGAGAAGATCAAACACTGCAGTCAAGCAGCCTGACCAAACCCCCTCTGCTGTGTGCAGCAGTGAGCCCAGTCAGAGGACTGTTCGCCCCCAGTGCTCATGCACTTAGTGGGGAGGGGGCAAGAAACCATCTACGAACACGCTGCCCGGCAGAAGACCCATGCCATCAAGACTGTCCACGCAGGAGGCCAGAAACAAAGCACCACCAGTAAAGCCTTTTATCACCACCAGTGAGTGGTGCTTGGGAAGCACTTCTGCTCAAACGTGGCAACAACCAGCTTCGGGAGGCGGAAAGCAGGACTGACACAGCTCTGCCCCTTAAAAAAAACCCAAAATGGTTAAGCAACAGGACCGGCATGTGGCCATCCACCGGGAAAATAAATGGTGATTGCAAGGGGAGGTGCTGGGCAGCAGGTCTGAGAGCCACCAAAGCAGAGGCGATCGTCACTGGGATAACTAAGGTCACAACATAAGAGGAAAGTATTATTAGCAAGGAAGTTACTGAAAAATAGCTTCTGAAATAAAACTCAGGAGTAGGGGAGATGACAAAATGCAACTGGGCTGACTGTGTAACTGCTGCTAAGTTTAAAGAGAAGTTTGCGCATCCTTATATCCATACGCACACACACACACACACACATATATATATACACTTTCACTGCAGGTCTGTGGGTGAAGTGCCAAGGGATAGAGAACTGCAGTTTTGAAAAACTGTGTGGCCCCACCAATCTGTGCTACTGCCCTAAGGTAGTTTTAAACTGATTTGGAATATATGCTGTGGGGAATGTGGAACCTGTATGGTCTCTAGCAGGATGTCCGTGTGAGAAACGGCTCTGAATTTACCCATCGGAAAGAAGGCCCAATCGGCAAAATCAGTTGCACGGGGTTTGGAGCGGGTTCTACTCTCCCTGACGGATCAGGAAAAGTCAGCAATCGGAGGAAAGCCCAGCACATCTGACAGCCAGCCACACGTGAGATACAGAACGTATTTGCACTGTGTTAAAACAGTGTAGAGAGATTTCCTTCAATGCAAAAAGTGAATGAAGACACGAAAAGAACAAAGATGAAAAAACTGGAAATAGTTTATTTGCTGCATAAGGAAACTTCTTGTAAATTACATATAAAGAAACTTGCTATGCTGTAGTATATAATTTTCAATATTCCACAAAGATAATTGTAATAAATATACAAACCAAAACAAAGTAGAAGACTAAAACCATCAGGCAACCTACAAAATGGTTCATCAAGTTTTGTACTTTGCAGCATTAGCATGCTTTAAATCTTGATGTCGATTTTTGAAGTGCTGCAGCAAAAGTATTTTCACATTTCTTTGGAGCATTTCAAAACCACCTAACTGCAAAATACTGATCAGAATTAGCGGGCATGAGTTAAACCACCCAAGAAAAGTAACACCAAGGTTTAACTGATGCACAGGTGTGATTCTTCCTTTTTGCTTTTAAAATCCATTTTACTTTTGCCAGGGTTAGGAATTATCTGATGTAAGTGCACCGTGAGTCCGGTCAGCCTGAGGTACTGCTGACTCTTGTCGTATCATGACTCTATATAAACTTCATAGATTATGTAGCTCTGGAAGATTTCTCTATTAGAGACGTATCCCCTAACAAGAATAAAACAAATACCATAGAGTGAAGCTGCAGGCGAGTTAGAATGGTTGTACCCTCAAGTGCAGTGTGTGCTTAGAAACAATTTCCCATAGTTTCATGCTATACCACATCAGGCTTTTTTATTCGACTTTATATTTAAAAGTGCTGATAAAAGGCTTTACTGATCCCCATAGCCGCTAGAAACAACATGTAGAAACTTCTGGCGCCTTTTGTTCTCTGCCTACCATTTCTACATTTTTGAAACAGCTGGCTGAATTGCATTTTACACTTCACTGCTCTGGACACACTGACAGACAGGTCTATGATTACAGACAGATCTTTTACAAGCACTTCACTATGCTTCACTACTACTGAATATCTGGGGGTATAAAAAGCAACTCTCTAAAACACGATTACCTAAAAATATTTGTTAATAAGCTTAATGCAAACATTATGTAGAAAAAATGGTTTAGTTACAAAAGAATTCATTAGAGGGCCAATAAAAATATACTGAAGAGAAGATCTTTACAAAAGTGAGGTTAGGAAGTATGAGGCATTGACATTCACTGTAAACATCCTGCGTTCACTAGAGTCCCTTGTCTAAAGTATATGTTCTGGTTTTGTTCCTGAGCTTCATGGCCAACACTTGCATAGATAGCTAAACCTATGGTAAAGGGTTGTTTATACTGCTTTGTACAGAACATCAATCAACTAATGATTTTACCTTTTTGGAACAGTTTCATTCCACTACCGGGGAGTTCAAGGAAACTATGAAGGATGGTATGATTTTTGCATACTCAGTGCATTGGATGGGCTGGCACAGCTACTTTAAGGTGTGTCCATCTTAAATAATATTATATTAAGAAGTGTAGCTGTTTGATGTTCCGGCTTAGCATAAATATCTACTTCTGCTCACTGCTGCAAGGCTCACTTCTGCTCTGCCAAAAACTGCACGTGGCAAAATGTCAAGGCTCCGAGTGCTACAACATCAAGCAGCAAAGTTAATCCCCAATACAAAGATGCAGCTTATAAACAGTACAGAAGACCTTACGGAAAAATTCACCTTTACTCAGGCAACATGAGTGCTTTCCTCTAAATTAAACTCCCTGCATTGGAGGGAGCTAGAAAAGTACTTTCAGGGTAAACGTGACACGGAGTGGCCTAAGTAAAAATTCTGAAGATCATACTTGCATTTTGGATACAAAAAGCAGGTGCGTGTTCAGTTACTGCATACGCAAATGCACATGAGAAGTGGTAGAGACAAACAAATCCACCTCACAAACAGCACAATAACACAAAAGCAGCAAATTGCCAATTTTAAATCTTATGTTAAGGCAAATCTAAATAAACATCCACAACAGGATTAATAAAAATGGGAGTTTTCCTTGGCTTTTTTGTTTACTTTTTCTGCGATTGGCTTTTACACATCGATAAAATTTGCTTAAGCACTTTCTGAACGTCTTCATCCATTTGACCCTAGAGAAGGGGAGAAAGAAGAAAAGATGGCTGAATCCGATGATCTTTCTGGTCTTTAAAAAGATTTACATGCTATTTTTGAAGTATAGCAATTAGATAAATTTCCCAAAAGGAAGCAGTGTTTAATTTGTGCTTTGGGGTAGGATGTCTTAGACGAAACATTAAAAGTTCTTATTAGATCTGCAGAAGAAACAGCTTTCATTAAAATACTTCATAACTGACAATATGTAATCGTACCTGCACGGCATAGAGAAGATGCATCCTGTAAACTGAGACAATTTCTTGATGCTGTTTCTTTGTTTCCTGGAAAACAGTTAAGCAGAAAAATCAGAGAGTGTACAGAACTGTGTAATTCAGAACTCCCCAATTTGATTTAGGTGGTTCTGGGGAGTTGCAAGCCATTGTCTTAAGCATACATGGAAAACCAGCTCAGACAGTACTGTGCCACTGGCCATCCCAAATACAATGTCCTTGGAAGCACGGTCCACGGAGATGCTGTCTTTCTACCCAGCCGGGTAGAACAGCTGGTGAGATGGTGCAAGCTGTTAAGAAATACTGAGCTGCAAGATGCAGGATGAGCACTGACTTCGACCTTGGTGGACTGGGATAAGAAATGGCCTTTACTCTGACAGGATGCAGTATTTAACTGTCTCCTACTTATTTCACCCCACTGCACGGGAATTTTCCTGGCCCCTATGCGTATTGACTTTTCCTTCTGTCTGCTGGAGAAGGCAGGAAAGCAGATGGCAGGTGAGCCGTCTAGCTCATCTAGCATGTCTAGCTGGGAATTCTCCTTTCAGAGTTACTCCAGAGCTCTCAACAAAGCTCTCTGTGGGCAGTACCTTCATTTTGCCCTCAGCAGTGAATTAAAGTGCTCCATCAGTCAGGTAAGCTCTAGGAAACAGTAATTATGACTCAATCCAGCTTAGAAGGCTGGATCTTTCATGAAAAAAATAAAAAAATAAAAAAACTAAGCAGTTTGGAATTTCATAGAATAAACTGTGCTCCCTATAAACAGAAGGATTTGCTTGATTTGAAACTTCATGCCTTCAGTGACTACTTTCTTCCAGAAAGTGATGCTTTTTTTAGCTTAAAAAAACAGAAATCGAATCATAGAATGGGTAGAGTTGGAAGGTTGGAAGATCATCAAGTTCCAACCCCCCTGCCATGGACAGGGACACCTCCCACCAGAGCAGGTTGCTCAAAGCCCCATCCAGCCTGGCCTTGAACACCTCCAGGGATGGGGCATCCACAGCTTCTCTGGGAAACCTCTTCCAGTGCCTCACCACCCTCACAGGAAATACTTCAGCTGATGAATGTTCTTGAGAAAATACCCAAATCAACTGCACACTGGTCATATTTTTCACAAATCCAGGTCTCAGCAGCAGGCCACTACATTCCACTGCAAGTACAGAAACTTTCCTCCACTTATCTGAGGAAATACACTGGGGAAAGCAGCTTTCTTTAGTTCTAAAGAGCAGCTCGTGATTTGCAGATTCTTGAATGTTTCAGAGAAGTAGGGAAATTACAGAACTTCTGGCTGAAAATGCCTTTCCTTGTATTCATCGACTGTGCTCCATTTTCAATAAGGCAGTGTGAAGAACGGCACGCACATCTTTAGAGAACTGGGAATAATGGTGGGTTTACAAATTATCACACTTACAGTCAGTTGGTTTTGCAGTTGCTTCACTTGTTGCTGTAACGCCTCCAGCTGCTGACTTTGTCTTTTGGGGGCACTGGTCGAGTAGGAAAGCTGAGAAAGGCTGTTCAATGCTTCTTTTAATTTGCTAACTTCCTTGGACATCTCATTGATCTAGGGAGGCAAAAAGCAGGCTTTCATGTAAAGCTGCAAGGCATATTATATCCTTGTGGCTCTCATCTTGGGGTCATTCATGGCTTTAATTTAAGAATTAGGGAAAGCCAAGATGTAAATGAACTCAATGGACAAACAGAGACACCATGTAAGCAAAAGATTACAATGCTTCTCTATCACCCCTCCTAGCACAGTCAATGCAAAATGCTTTCCTTGCTCTGAAAGCCAGTGATACTTACAAATAAGGACTTTGTTTACCACCTTTACAAGTACTGCTGCTGAAGGTGAGACAGAAACATACTGAACATAGGCCAGCTATTCTCAGCTAGCAAAATACACAGACCTTTACAAATAAATGTGTTGATATAGTATCTGCTGAGGAAAAATAGTCAAGTCAAGCTGAAGTTGAGATGATACAGTTAAAACAGAGTAGTGAATTTTTTGCTCCTTTCCGTTCCCTTGTTTTCCTTTCCTTCATGGAGTCTCTTCCTGCTCTAAGCACCACTTCTTTGACTTCAGTTGCCTATATAGTTTGAACCCCATCTAAGAACAACTTAAAAGAGCTAAACTGAAAGAAAGATTGCATATATCTCCACAGGAGAAGGAAACCAAATGCATAGCTAAACATACCAAAAACTTCTTTGACTTTGGTATCTGAATTTTTAGAAGGGCAAATACAAAATTTACTCCACTCTGTGACACCTGACATCACATCGCTTATTAAGTCACCCATGCACCATGGTTTTGCATTCTGAACTCATGTAATATCCCTCCACTCTAGTGCATGACTAACCTTTTTATCTTTATCTTCTTCTTGTTTTGACGAGCTTTCAGAACATTTCTTCATTTCAAGAAGATCTTCTTGAGCTTGATGGTACTTTTGGTGAAGCCCTGTCACCTCTCGTTCCTTTGCTTCAAGGAGAGTATGCATACCCTCCTTCTCTTCTTTCAAGTGCAAAACTTCATTTCTCAGTTGCATAGCATCCAAGGACATATTTTCCTTCTCTTGGATTACATTCTTCAGTTTGGATGACAAAACACTAACTTCGCCCTCTAGTGATGACTGGAGCTTTTCATATGCAGCTTTGGGTACCATTGCTTCATTAATTGCAGCTTTTTCTTCCAGTAATTCCTTCTGTAAGTTTCTTACTTCACTTTCCTTGCTGGTAAGCAGTGCTCTAAGCGCATTTATTTCTTCCTCCATTTCCTTTACAGTATTTCTGAGTGCATTCATCACCTGATGATGTTCAGTAATTGGCAAAGAGTTTTGTTTCTGAGCATCTAACAGGTGCTTTAGTTCTTCTGCTTCATCTAATACCTTTGTGTACAGAGATTTCATTTCTGATAACTCATTCTCTGCTTTGTATTTCAAAGAATTTGTTACCTGCATCAGTTTCTCGTGTTCATCTCTAGGAACGTAGTCCAAAGCTACATCATCTAGAGTTTTTCTCTTCCTATAGTCTTCAAGCTCTGTTTGTGCTTCTTTGTACAACACAGACAATTCACTAAGTTGTCTGTTGAGCTCATCTATCATTCTGTGCATCCCGTCTTTCATTTCTCCAGCTTCAGCACTAGATTGCAACTGTGTCTGATGTGTCAGCTTGTCCTGTAGCCTCTTAATTTCCTCTTGCCCTTCTTTGTACCTCTCAATCAACAATGCTTTCTCTTGATTAATGTTGTCAATAACTGAACAATATGAATTCTTCATTTCCTCACACTCTTCCACAGACAATCTGCTTGCCACATTCTGCTCTCTTTCTTCAAACTTTTTCTGTAGCTCTCTCACTTTCTCTTTTTGTCTTTCGCTTTCCTCCAACGCTCTCTTCAATGCTTGCTTGAGCGCTTCAACTTCTCCGCATGTAACCTTCAACCTACTCAGATCAGAATTGGTTTCTTCACTTTCAGAGGAAACAAGTCCCAGCTTCATTTGCCTTTGTACATTCAAAACCTCATTCACAGCTTCCTCATATCTGTTTTGAGTTTCTTGGAACTTCAGATTAAGATCAGAATTATTTTCTGAAATGGCTGTGCTATTTAAGTTTTCTGTTTCTTGGACTCTAGACTGGACCTGAGCTTCTACATGCTTTCTTTTGGCTTCATAATTCTCTGATTTCCTCTGCATATCCTTTAAATCTTCCTGGAGGTACTTTGTTTTTACTTCACTAGGGCTTGTCAACTTTTCTTGAATTTGGGTGGCATTTAATGTAGACTTCAGCTCCTGAGCCGAGAACTCATTTTGTCTGTCTGCTGATTGCTCAAGCTCTGTTTGGGTGGAATGATAAGATTCTATGGTTGAATCTCCTTCTTTAGGTGTTCTTTCCTGTGCAAAAAGAAACCCAAACAATTGCACAATAAATACAATCGTAGTATTTAGAATAGAGTAAGAAAGAAAGTCTTGCCACCTCCTATGGAGACAAGCAATTAAAGCACCACAGAAGAAAGTTTTAGAAAAATTCAAAACCCAGCTGCTCCCATTTAGTCGTCTGCAGCAAGAGAAGGCAGTAAGTGCCAACCTCCTCTCAAAGTCTGGGCTGATCTCCATAAGCAAATAATCAAAGCTATGCAAATTAAAATTCTGTTAGCACAACTGTTAACAACATCTTCTAGAATGTGGTTATCATAATAAACAAAGTTACTCAGTAATTTATGGGAAAAGTGAGAAGATCAAAACACTGATTTAATCCTTTGGGGCAGAGTGTTTCCATGATCGTACCACCCAAAGCTCATTAAATTATCTTCATGGTAAATATCTTCAAAACGGTAAGCAGCTCTTTGTTCTGCTGGCAGATTAAGAGAGCACTAGAACAGCACAAAAATATGCCACCTGTAATTTGTCCTGCAGCTCCTTATTGTGCAGTGTCAAAGAAGCGATTTTTGCTTGCATCAACAGAAGTAGATCTTGCTGGTCAGCTTCAGAACTCACATCCAATAAACTATCAGCACCTTTGGAGAAAAAACAAAGGTTCAAAAGTTTTCAAAAAGCTGAAATGCTAGCTAATTAGTTATGCTAACCTTTCAGTTTAAATAGTTTGTTCGCATGACCACTCAGTGAACGGAGCAGGCAAACTTTACCTAAAAACTCTTTCTCCAAAAATGTGTTAGCTCACCCAATGCAAGCAGGAGGTTTTGGACGGGGGGAGCTGCTAGTGATATTACAAAAGAGTAAGTACACTTGTGTCTCACCCTCTGGGCACCAAGGAGCAGAGGATTTCTGATCAGATTTCAACATTTCACACCACCTAAACAAATCTGAAAATAAGGATTAAGTGCTATTGTGTACCTGTTGTGCTGTCGCTCAGTCTGTCTTTATTATCTCGAATCAAGGAGCTGAATTCTTCCTGCTGAAACACACACAAAAAAAACCCAAAAACCCTTTCACAGGAAGCAGATGCAAAGTTGGACAGTAGACCAAAGAGATGCATAGAGAGTATAAACCTTGCTAGAAAAGGCCTGGTAAAGTGGGTTTCTTTTATTTCTGTGCTCTTGTTAAACTGTAGCACGTGGCTAGTATTTCAATGTCTGCTAAAGACATTCAAGTTCCGTCGCCCAATTCTCATTAAATAGTTGCCCATATTTCATTACTATCTCACAGATAGTTTGGAAGGCTACAGCCCCTGTGAGAAGTACCAATATATTGTCATGTATTAAAAAATAAAATCTTCAATACCATTAGATAAACACCACATGGAACACACTCAGCCATTTCCCTGATGTCTTTTGGTGACAATGCCATGCACTTCACTGGTGTTGGATAATGAGTTCTCACAGCATTAATACTTACTTTCATAAACATAGTCTTAACTACTAACTGATTTATGACTACTTGTATTTACAGATTGAGTAAACAATAAAGTAATCCACACTTGCATTATAAATTCTATTTAAATAGATTTGGATCCCTTTTAGTTCCTAAAACTCAGCTAATTAAATTCACAGGAGATTCTGCATTCAGCAAAATAGATTATTAATCAAAATATATTATTACCATACTATATACCTTCCTTCCCTAATATTCGTAAGAACAGAAAACTGATACCTTGCACACCTGATCAGCAAAGAAAGCCTGCCCTTTTCCAGTCACGGGAGTTGAAGTTGATGAGAGTGGAGAGGACAAATCACTAAGCTGCAAAAGATTTTACATAAATAAGTATGCCTATGTATGTGTACATATAACAACCTCTCTAACAAGTGCCCATATATATATACACACACACACAGAGCACAGTACAGAGTACTTTTACCTGCAGTAACAGAAATCACAATTCTAGCTTAGTTTCAAAGAAAAGATCTAATTATTCAACGCTCTTCTGGATCAATATTGCATATGCAGTGTATCTATTATACAGGTAACATTCCAGTTCAACATTAAACCTAAATGCTAAATTACATTTTGAAACTATAGAAGTATTTTGTTTTCATGTGTATACATACGCATATAAAGTGTACATATATATGTATAATTAAAATATACATAATTATTTATTTATGGAAGTTGGCAAAACTAAGAGACCTTCAACTTCAGATGGAAGAAGCAATTGACAGTAATATTCATACAATTCTACCTTAGACCACGCTGTATTTCAAGCAAGTTTACTCATTTAACTTAACCAACGTGATTTTATGGTGTCATCCTAATGTCAGGAAAGACACAGCAAGACAAGGATATAAAGTAACAGTGACAGAGCAAATCCAGACCACATCATTCACAGAGTGTTCCAAACGCTCCTCACCCTCTGAAAGCATCTCAAAATTGGTCTTTTTACCTGAACAGGACTGATAGGAGGTGGTGGGGCTTTGCGTTTTTTTGGAGTTCCACTTCTTTCTGAACTTAATTTAGAGCCTTGATCATGCTGAAAGTTTCACCAGCCAGAAAAGGTAGGTTTGTTAGTTTGGTTAGTAAAGTCCGAGCAAGTTGTTTTATAAATAAATAAATAAATACATTCCCACATTAATATCAACTTTAGCAGCTCATGCAGTGCCTTATTTTCTATTTAAAGACCGCATCTCTACTAACAAAAAGATATTAAACATGCCTGACAATAAGAATCTGCCCCCCTGTAATCCATGCTTCAGTGACAACAAACAAGATTTAGTGAAGATGCAGAAGCTGACAATAGGTTTAGCACTAGTCATCTTGAATAATTAGATTCATACTCAGACCAGTCATGCCATTCTTAACGGCTACCACCTTTCCTCTCCACCAGCTTCTGCCTGAGCTCTCTGAAAAATCCACCTCTCCACTCAGGGAAGGAATGAACCACTTTCCAGCCACCAACAGGTCTACAAGGTCTACTTGCACACCAAGGTATGATAGTAAATGAAAAATGTAAGAAGCTAATTTAATTGCCTACACCTGCTGGGATTCTCACTGGTGAGGTTCTCCAAAAAGATGTAATAGGGATAATATTCAGTTATACTCTTTGGGAACTTTTCTAGGTCATCTCCACAGTTTGAAGAGTTAGGGAGCTCAAAAGCCAAGCTCCTGTGTTACACATATGAAGAGCGGTGTTCCTCCCCAGCACACACGTGCACACACCCTCTTCTCACTGGCTGCCATTACAGAGAGAATCTAAGCCTAAAAGCAGGGCACCTGAAGCACTTCTCTTAAATAAGCAACAAACAACTTCAACATTACAGAGAGTAATGGCAGCACATCTCATAGCGACATTTACTAGTGCTTCTAGTCATGACAGTAACTATCATAAGTTGTAAGTCTATGTAGCCTGAGGATTCTTAAAACCAAAAAGAGAAATACCTGCTTTGCTTTTGTTGGTGACTTTGTATCTGTGAAGCAGAAAAAAAGTGGAATTAAGAAAGCTATCAGATAAAATGTTATTTGCCATTCCTAATCCATCTCTTAGTTCTACTTCCCACACCATAAATACTTCGTTTGATTTTTGAATTCCTGTCTGAAATCTGAGAAATACACTTCAATTTTCAATTTCCTTTTGAACCATATCCTTTCTCTGTTGCTTTTGAGGTTTCATATTAAGATAAAAATTGAATTCTTAATTTAGTATAGTCTCACACCATTCTCACACATTTGCTTCCTTTTTTTAGAAATGTCTTAGTTTGACCATAAAAACTTCTGTCTGCATTAGTTCCTACTCCAACCCCTCTACGGAGTTTTTTGTTCCACCTACTCTTTTACGTAATGAAAAGGAATCTATTCCAAACTGCATGCAAGACTTCATGATGCTGCTACATCAGCTTACTCTATCTTTCTCCAAAACACGCCTTTTTGCCCCACTCAGTGCTTTATTCCATGCTAAATATTACTATCTATGGCAAAGGCCCCATTTTATTTTTTTGGAAAGCTTTTGGAAAGCTTTAGCAAGACCACCATGAAGATGGCTTTTGTAACTTTTGAGGCTACCTTATGAAGTAAATTTGTTCATTGCTAAACACACACAGAGCCAGTTCAAGAAATGAAAAACTGCAAATTGGCATCTCTAACTTACCCACATCCTGAGATAACTTAGACGACAGAAGATTCTGGATCCCTGTATTCTCAGACACCTTAGAGTAATGCAGGGCATCCTGCCCAAAGACATCTACTAAACTGACATCTGCGCCTTTCTTAAGGAAGGCTTCCACCATATTAAGGTTACCAGCTTCACACGCCATCATCAAAGCAGTTCTGGACAAAACAAACAAACCACACATGATGTAAGTGTCAAGAGTGTACCTTTAAGCAGCAGCTCATTTTTTCAGGCACAAAAAAGTATTACAATTATTGTGCAATAAAGTCCAAGATTTTATCAGTGTGTGTATTGACAAATATACGTAATAGTTGTTTCTCCTTAGCCACTCCTGCCTACCCCTCCGCCTCTTCCCCATAGTCCCCAGCTGGACCTTCTGCAATGACCTGGCATGCTTGGCACAGGTGGCCAAACATTTCTAAAAATGGGTTTGTGAGGCTAAGACAACAGTCGTGGATAAAAATGGCTGTGGGATCAAGTTAGATGATCAAAACTTACTGTCACACTCCAATTACAGCAAGTGGTGGTAAAACGTGAAAGCATTTATGTTTTTCCTTCACATGTTGCTTTTAGGACAAAATAAACAAACAGATTTCAACCAAACAGCCAAACAAATCTCAATACTCTTCAGTGAGACTGAGATGGATTTGATTTCAAATCATGATATACTCTCAGCTTAAAAAGGAAAAATAAAATAAAATTTAAAAAATCAGTTGGAGCACAACCAATTCCTTCTCCAACACAGGGCAGCTAGACAGTGCCAGATCCATCCTATGATGTCATAGGGGTATCATACCAGGGGAGTGTTTTCCTAACAGGCTCTATCTGTTTTTCTCAATTACCTGAAGGAGTGGTAAGAGACACAGAATAATTACAAACACACAGAAAACCCCACCTTATAAGTATGCTCTAATATTGCTTTCTTGCTTGGGCAAAATTATCCCTTCTCAGTGTGAAAACATGCCTGATAGGCTGGCCAAGTTCATTAGCAGACACATTCCTCAGTGCAAGTATGAAACTGGAAAGTTACTACAGTGATAATATTTGCTAGATAATAAGACAATCGTTTCACTGATCAATTAAACATATTCGCTGTAATGGATGAGCCCTGCAGAAGCGACGGCTGTTGTAATGCTGTGCTAAAAAGCAGTGCTGAGTGGCAACTCAGGTAATGCCTCTAGTGTAACAAGGATGTTTTTAGATCACTAAAATAATTCACTTAGTCTGGACAAAATAAAACCATCTTCAAAGATTATCCCCTTCTTCTCTCAAAAAGTCTTCTCCTTTTTCAGTAAAAACTTTTGCGAATACAAAATGCAAGAGTAGTCACTCTTTAACAGAAGAAAAGCAATTTAGTAAAATGGTATATTCCATATTATATCATGTTGTTGCTTCCACATACAGTACTTTCTCAAATAAGTAAATAAAAATGCAAGTCTATCCTATGTATGACAAAAACACCTTCATCTGATTAAACTAGAAACTCTTAATGCTGTCTGTTGATTAAACAGAAAAAAAATTGAGGAGAAGGCAGAGGTCCCAGACTGGGCAGCATTGCAGGTTCAAAGCACTGATGGGGTCATTCAAACCAAGCAACACAACAAAGGGGTTTTCTTTAGACAACATAAAACAGTGCGCTAATAAACTTTGGACTAAAAAACAAGTTAGGGCTCAGTCTTATCCTGCCAGGTGCTGCCAAAAAACAATATGAGCATTGTATCACATACAATAATCGAGATTGCTATCAGGTGTAAGTTCCAAGTCTTAGCATCCTGCTTTACCTTCACAGTTTAACTGACTGTTTATAAAACAGCCCATAATTTTCAGAGACTCTTGATCTTCATCAGCATCATCAAAACAAGTGCACTTTTCACTACAAAGATGGTTTTTTTTTAAATAGTTTTCTGGCTCATGTGCTATCTATTAATGCAACAAACCTCTAAACGGCACCTTATAAGATGACAGCATCTCCCCTATATAGCTTCACTGTATTTTTCTCTTGCTGCTGTGGCTGCATTATAGTAGAAAAAAAATGAATCCTGCACAGATGTCACTCCCAAGTAACAGTTTTAGGACTGATACACTGGAGAAACATAACTCATGCCAAGAAGAGAGAAGCACTTAAAACTGGGACATGTACAAAGTGATGTGTGGGCAAGTGCTATTAGATTCTTTTAAGAATTGGATTTACTGCTCTGGCAGCCCTAGGGAAAGCTTACAGGTACATCCAGTTTTCTAGTTGCATAGTTTCTATTTGACATTTCCCTTTAGGCAGAATTCTGTAAACCCTCTCAACAATCAGGATATGCTATCTAGTACAGAAGGCATGATTTTACATAACAACTATTTTGTGAAGGATTCGAGAAGAAAGCTTCATTTGACAGTCAGCCTTGGGGAAGAATTAACACATCAACTTGCTGTACCTTCCATTTTTGTCCCTGGTGTTGATGTCTGCTCCATGGTCCAGAAGGTATTTACAGACTTCCGTATGACCACTTTGTACTGCCAGCAGCAGGGGTATGTTCCCATCCTAGGAATGCAATTAAAGAAATTATCAACAATAATCCATTCGCTTACAAACATCACTCTAAGATTTTAAGGTCAGCTATGAACTTTATTTCTATATAGCATGAATGATGCGCTATTAGTACATTTTTCTTGTGTACCATAAATATAGCTGGGTTTATTTTAATTCCTTTCTTGACCACTGAGGATCCAAAGCATTAAGAGTTGGAATACTTTTTGCTGCCCACACTCCCTTTGTGGTCTGCTTAATGCTATAATGTGATCTTCGTGGAACTATAAGGTACCTTTCAGCAGCTTCACAACAAAAGTGATAATTTTAATTAACTACAAGGCAAAAATACAACATTTCATACAGCCATAGAATAACTTAGTTGGAAGACAACTTTAGAGGTCATCTGGAGTTTCTCTCAATCCAAAGTTAGGCAAACTTCAAGTTACAGTATATTGCTCAGAGACTTGTCCAGGCAAATTTTCGGCATTTCCAAAGGCAGAGGCGCCATGACATCTTCAGGTGCCCGTTCAAGTGTTTGACCAATCATGGTGAGATTATTTTTTCCCTATCATATGGCTGGCATTCCCCAATTAGGTCCACTGCCCAAATTCTGACCACAGGCTGTCACCATTTTGTCATGTACCTCTGAGGCTGACCTGTCTCCCTCCTCCCTATGATCAACAATGATGTAGCTGACTACATTAGATATTCCTACAGCCTTCTCTAAGACTAAACAAACCTTTCCTGACTTTAAAATGCATCTGTTGAAATCTTAGGTCTAACCTGTGACAGAATTTTTTTGTTAGAAAGACCAGGTAAGAAAGACTTCACCGTCTCTGCTACAGCAAACTGCAAAAGGAACTTCTTCCACCAGAGAAAGCCAAGAAGAAATAAACACGGTATTGATTTGAGCTGCTGTGCCTGAGATCAGCTGGATTGGAAGGTGGTAAAAGCTTTGAACTATGCGAAGTACACAACGGAAGAGGAGGTACGTACCAAATCTTTGACGTTAATCGGACATTTGTGTTCACACAGAAGTTGAACTACCTGAAGACAGCCACATGCAGCTGGGGGAAAAAAGGAAGAAAAAAAAAAAGACAAGAAGACAAGTGTGAATGTCCAATGTCCATTAAACCTTATTTTCGATTTGTGTTTCAGGCTTCTACTTGCAATACTGCAGCATTACAGTGGGGTCCAAGAAACACAAATTAACAAATTAAACTGTATTTCTCTGTTTTAAGAGGGAAAGAGAGAAAGGCTGAACAAGAAGTTGTATGCAGAAATACAACCATGCTCCAAATTAGCATAACTCATGCTCCAAATTAGCATAAGAAATTATAACCTTTAAGAATAATATAAAAATCAATCTAATCTTAACTTCTGCAATGTCTCTCCACTTGCAAGTGTGCGAGTTAAGCTTATTAACTGAAATTCAATATTCATAGCATTTATCTAAAAAAATAGCTGAAATTTGTAAACTATCAGGTGGAGACACCAGATTTAAGTAATTAGAACCTAAAAACTCCACCAGGCTGAAGAGCTAGAAATAACAAGCACGACAAAACATAGTAGAAAGCTTCAACAAAGTTACCTGCATAATGTAAAGCTGTTTTCCCAGAATTGTCAGTGTTGTCTGCTGGACATTTACTCTGCAGAGTTCAATAAGGAGAAGAAGAACAAAAACGCAATTAGAGAAACACCCAGAAAATATAAGTTTGGTTCTGTGGATGGAGTGCTGAATATCTTTGAGAAGAGTTTTGAGAGCTACTCCAGGAAAGAATAGGGACAGCCTTCCTCTCCACCAATCTATTCCTTTTCTGGTACTAGCTTACACTGGAGCCAGAGGAAATACTCTTCATGAGACAGATATCCCTAAAAATATTATACTTTTGGAACAATTTAGATCAGGAAATAAAAAAGGAAAGAAATTGTGATTTTTCATATTACAGTAAGAGCTAAAGCAACCACGTCCTACAACTAGTCTTGCGTTATTTCTGTCAAAGGCAGTAAGGCTTCATTTCTTTTTTAATCTCTTTTAATTCAATTTCAGGATGTCAAGATTAGATGTGCCTCATGTGTCAAGTTTTTATCAAAAAGCTGGTCCACAGAAGCAAGAAAGCAATTCAAAGAGCACGGATTATTGGAGAGTATTACCAATGTATTTGCGATTACGAACACATTTAGCAATCTGCATATTGTAATCAAATTAGCAAAATACCAACTAAAACACTCTGTGGTTATAGCTGGTAAGTGAACGGGCAGCAAATATTTGGTATTAAACAGGCACCTCGTTGCTGAGTTGCCATGCCGCTGCATGCGGTACCGTCAGTGGCAGCTTGATGTCACTGTTTACGCTCGGAACGCGTTTGCGTTAGAAGTAGTGGGTAACGCGCGGTGAAATCCCGAAGAGGGGACGGGGGGGGCTTAGTGGTAATAACCCTTTCCGGGCGGGGAGGAACGGGAAAGTCAGTATACATCGAGTAGCGTCCCAATTGGACCCAGTATTATCAGAGAGGTTGACAGGGTCAGTCACGGGCCAATTGGAGAGCCTTCAGGTAAACAGGCAATTTAGAGGTTGAGATAATGGGATCCGTCATTTCTGTACCACAGCACTCAAGCAGGGTTATTATTCACTATTTCATCTGTATCTGAGCCACAGTCTTACTCATAACTCCAAACACCTAAAAATCTGTAACATTTCTTTAATTGTCTCTGCCAAAATTCACCTGGCTTTCTGAAGCTGAGCCAAGATGGACAATGTCTCTCCTAACGTACACCTTTAGTCTCAACACAAGAATCTTTTCTTCATCCTCACCTTTGCTTTTCTTATGTTCTTTCCCCTTTCTTTCTACTCCCTTTCTAATTCCTTGCTGCCCTATGCCTTGTTTCACTGAGAATTTGAGTATTTTCATATTTTAGCATCTAAACTACTTTGACTTCAAACTTCAGACATTTCTATGGTCAACGAAAGACAGAAAACATTCCAGTGCAACACTATCACAATTCCCTCAGAAGTGAAAAATCCATCTCACCGATACTTCTTAATTCATCTACTTCCAAGCCAGACAGACAAAACACAGGAAGTTAAACAGAAGCTGCAACCTGTCAGAACATGAAAAACTGCATTTTTTGTACCACTCAGGGAACATAGTACATTTTCTATCATACATTCACAGTGCCTAAAAGGTGAAGCACTTCTCTTGATTGCAAGGAGACAGGACAACACTATGGGAGTACAATTCAGATTATTAGCAGGAAAATGTGTCAATATCTAGTGAAATTAATCTACAGGAAAAAAATAAAACTTCAAAAATAAAAATTAATTTAATTTTTACTTTACCTGAAGTAACCTCTTAATGCAATCAGGGTGGCTGTTCTTTGCTGCAAGATGCAAAGCACTGTGCCCTAAATGAATAAAAACAAAGCATATTAAGTATATTTTTGTGCTTTGGCATGATTGAAAACTCCTCTATGACAAAGGCAAAATTTTGAATTATCCATCTTATTCCTATAAGGTGAATATACATGAAAAGAAAGGATAGAGAAAATAAAACAAAAACTTATTCAAACAATGCATTCAAGACAGACTGCTGTTCAGGCAGGTAGCAGAATAATCTTCAATGTCTAGCTTCCTACAAAGGAACAACACAAACATTGTGTCAGACTGTATCTTGGCAGAGGTAAGTCTAAGATTCCACAGTTAGGTTTTGCTTTGTAAAACCCAGTTTTCCTATATTATTCATCCTCCCTTGCAGAGGGATGTCTATCAAGAGCCTTTATGATTTCTTCCACTTGGCAATGAAAAAGGAAGCCTGCACCAAGAGCAAACACAGCCAAATTCACCAGCTACCACTATAATGAATTTGCATCATCCATGGAGTGCACATAGAAGAGGACTCAAAACACACTCCTGCTTCAGTTTGCATCTCATAGATCCCCTTTTCTCATAATTAATTTAGCATCTGTGAGCTCATATTTAGCTATGCAATACAGTGATTTACTGACTAGAGACTTATGATGAAAGAGTGCAGTCTCTCCTCTAGTTTCATCTTAGAGATATCTGAAAAATTAAAGAGGCCAAGACAGCAAAAGAATAAATTATCCATGTAACTAAGAAAAGAAGGAGCCAAGATGTGCAATACAGACAGAGACACTTGTGACATTAGAATCTCACTGTAATTAATGTAACTATTACAGACCAGGCTTTCCCTAATGAATACTGGGTCGACACTCTCAGGTGAGAGCAGACAACCTCTTATTACCCAAACAACTAGTAAATCCTGAGGCAAGATGAGGTTTGAGTTCTGAATAATAGTCTCTATCAGGTACAAATATTGTGTTATCATTACATACAATCTGAATGCCTCGTCCAGTATGACAGACACTTCCTTACAGAGGCAAATAATTTCCATGTATGACAGAAATTCCCTCAGGCTGCATTTGGTGGCCAAAACAGGACCCACGAGCCCAAGATTTACAGATCATTACCAGAATAACAGAATGCTGACAGCTCATTCAGGTGACTCTGGCCAGAAAAAAAGCTGGGCACAGATTCCACAGACATGTCAACTGGAATCTATTAACAAGAGTTTGCCAGTTTCAAATTCAGCTCCCATCATTCTTCTGGAGCTGTAATTAAGGCACAGGACTTTTGAGCGCTGAAACAGCATACTTTAATAGCTCTCAGCTCTATTTTGGCCTGTATCAGCTCTTTTTACTATGTCATAATCCTGAGGAACGTCTTACTGTAACTCCTGTACAGTTAATGGGGTTAATAGCTTGGATACACATAAAAGCAACACCACAGATCTTGATGTAACCTATAAAAAGCCTCAAATGAAGTTAACATAAAGAGTTGGGAGAGGGGAATTTTTTTTTCTTAATGTAAAAATAATATAAAAAATAAAAATCAAGCAACTATTTTGCACCTGGAGTCCACTGCAAATGCTGAAATTTATAGTATTAGGGCAAATGTTTTTAAGGGCTTTAGAATCTGAATTCTATGCACAGACAAGCAAGTATGCCTAAACCTGCAAGTGCTACTACTGCTTTTCCTACAAGGTGTGTGGGCAAAAGCATTGTTGGCAAATCTGTAGACACGCTCTGCACATTAAGAACCATATAAGCAAGTTGAGTGTATTGTGCTACCCGTGTAGGTTCATAGAGGCATACCTGCACTGTCTTGGGCTGTCACATCTGCACCGTGTGTCACCATGATCCTGAGGCACTCTGCATGACCTTTCGTGGCTGCCAGGTGAAAACTGAAAGAGAGTATTTGCATGTCACTTTTATTAAGACCTCCTTTTCTCTTTCATTCACAAACCAAGTGCTAGCAAGTTCTCCCCACCCTCTCCTTAGATCTTTTGGCATCCTTCCACTGCCTCCCAAGAAGATAATAGCTCTGAAAGTGAGAAGGCACATCAAAAAGTTTTTGTAATCATACTTTTACACAGGCTGCTGTCTCGTTAGCCCATGCCATACACTTTATGTGCATCTAGTCCCACCCAATTTCTCAATTAACATACCTAGTGATGTAATATATATGTCCACAGAATGCCTGGGCTTGGGGAATTAATGAAGAAAACACTCACAATGACTGACTTTGTTCTAGTCATTCTAGTTAATCCTGATTTCTTCCTTTCAGTGGACAAAATCTAGTTCCTATAAAAGGTGATTCAGCTCCTACATTAAACTAAATCAAGTTGTACTTCTCCACTATACTTCACAGAGCTTGTTCTTCTTCCGTGTAGGCGGGGAAAAAAAACTTAGTTTTTTTAATATAACCTGGAGAAATCAAAGCTACTGGATATTTGTGATATTATGCTAGAAATGTAGTTTTTCAACTTTTGGTTTTGCCTTTCACCTCAAGCACCTGTTTGTTTGAACAATGGGAAATTGCAGAGGTTACCAAATATATAATTACAGAACAAACCGAAGAAGTTATATTGAACTGAAGACTTTTTACAGCTGAACGATCACTTTTGGCATCCTTGGTACCTCAAGATTCACAGCAGCAATCCTATATATTTACTGTTGACTTAATTTTGCTAGGAATGAAGGAAAAGCTTCTGGAAACAGAAGTCTATATCTGCCTGATGCCTATCATGCTAACATCAAGATACACACACAGTACAGGCAGACATACTGCTTTCCCTTGGGTCCTACTAATATCAGCTTGATATACAAAGCCGTTTTCCAGAAGGATTAAGGTAAAAAACAAACTCAAGACAAAACACTTCCGATTGTGATTAAATCATGTGTGAAAAGTTGGGACCTTCATCAACATGCCCCAAACTGAAAAAGCCAGTATTCCTGGTATTTTTTTTAACATCTTTTAAAGGTTACATTCATTTCTAATGGTATGTACGCCTATGTTAAGTGAAGTTTCCCCTGGAATCTAAAGGGAATGTCACAAATCATGTAGTCACACCAACTACTGTAACTTGAGAGTTTACATTTTGAACAACTGCTTCCTTTAAATATTAAAACTAACACTGGAAGTTCAGCCTGCTAACCTGGGAAACTGGAAATAACAGGCAGGAATGAAACAGATATTTCTGGCACATAGTATGTGAACTGCAACACTGTGTTTCTCTAAGCCATAGACCTCTTTGCAGACTTTTTGAAAAAAAGAAGGCTGCAGAGACAAAGACCTAGAGACAAGGTCCGGCAAAGGATCAAATTAATCAAAACAAAAGAGCTCCTGGAACAGAGTCCTCTATCAAGTACAGCAACTACCTCACTTCCTACAAGGTGTCCTTCCACTCTGGCTGCTGCTGATTACATATGGCAGGCAGGCAGCGCTTAAGCTTTAAAACCATTCTCTGCAAACATAAAAATTATACTGTGTGCTCATCCACATGCTGCTTACTATTGCCATAAATAAACTGAAGAGTTAACACTTCTAAGCGGATAAAAAGCAGTGTTGCTGGCTGTTCTCTAGTCATTCAAAAATCAAACTTCATGTACTTGGTGAGCAATACAAAGTTGAGTAAACATTCTTCTTTAGAAGAAGAGGTTTCTCAGGGTCTGGGAAAACGTCTGGGGGAAGGACACAAAACGAGTCTGACAAATTCCAACATCTGTGACTTAGACAGCACAACATACCAGCAAATACCGGAACACATTCAGATAAATTTGTGTAGCCACTCAATACAATTTAACTCACTTAAGTATTGGGAAGGCTATAAAGCATGCACTTGGCTCACTTACATTTAACAATAATCATAATAATAATAAATACCTGAATAATAATAACTTGGCTAAATCTGGGACACTGAGGTTTTATGGACAGACTGTGCAGGATGGTGCCAAAGGCAACATGAATATGCAAGTGCAAAGGAAGTTTTATTTAGGTAAAATCAGACTGCAAAGAAAGTACCTAAGGGAGACGAAAAACTTAACTCCTTTCAGGCTACACACCTATGATTGCATCAGTCCCACCAATGCACATAATTCCCACAGCAGTTCTCAACAAGTCATCACACACACAGACGCTTTGTTTCACATGGTCAATAATATTTTAAAGTAGGAAAGGCCCGATTGAAAATATTGCTTCTACCAAATTGATGACATGAAAGAAACATCATCTCTAAGCAGTCCAAGTGGTGGGAAAGATGAGAGAGGATGTAAAGATCTAACTGAGAGCAAAAATATAGAAACTATGTGGAAAGTCCCATGAAATGAGATGATAAGGTTGAACTCTTAGTCATATATACAGTGATCCAAGCCAAATAGCAATGGGTTGCTAGAGTTCCCTCCCAATTGCTTGCTCTGTCTCCTCCGTATTTTCTTGTACTTTTACCATTTCTCAAATAACCCTGTAATGAG
>VZRU01009793.1:126916-154117 GCA_013398155.1 Pedionomus torquatus | reverse complement strand
CCCTTTTTTTAAAACAAACCAACCCAAACAACCCCCCCCAAACATTTTAGTTGTAGATACTGAGGGCTCCTGCATAGCAAGGGAGGTTCTTTAAACAAGGAAGCCTGTAGACATTCATTTCAGTACAGAATCATTCTTTACAAGCTACATAAACTTTCCTAAAATATTTGAGGCAAAAGCTGCAGGTTTCCATACACTGGAGTTCTCACCATCTGGAAGCCTTAAGCAGTGGTGCATTTTACTTGCATCTTTCGTGGATAAACTTCCCTTGATATGAAAGCAAACAACTTTTCCTCCCACTTCCTGGTTGTGCAATGACTTAGGCAAACAAAAACAAACATGTAAGGCTTGATTTGGAGCAAGGGCCACACAGAGGGTTAGATTCTCATTTAGCCTAAAATCCCATTACAGCATAGATAATTTTTCCTTCATAACAGATAAGCCTGTTACTACCACTTAGAGCCACGTCTTGATACCCCAGCCTGAAGTAATCTGAGATAGATTTCTTTTATTGCTGTGAAACATTTCTGCTCTTCCTGAGGGCAGGATGGTCTTTTATTATTGTCTCCAGACCTTTCAGTGCAGCAGTGGAGTAGCTACCCTTCACAGTGGTTTTCTCACTGGATCCAGAAATGAAGAACGTTTGCTGATGACACAAGGGAGGAGTGGCTGACACACCAGAACGCTGTGCTGCTATACAGCAAGACCTGGTGAAGTCTACAGAGATTGGTGGAGAGGAACCTAATGAAATTCAACAAGGGCAAGCATAGGGTCCTGCACCTGGTAAGGAATAACCCCATGCACCAGTACTGGTTAGCAGTTGACCTGATGGAAAACACCTCTGCAGGGAGAGACCTGTGAGTCCTGGTGGGCAAGTTGACCACCAGCCAGCAAGGTACCCTTGTGGCAAGAAGGCCAATGGTATGGAGTGCATTAAAGAGTGCGTGGCCAGCAGGTTGAGGGAGATCATCTTCCCCCCTCTACTCTGCTTTGGTGAGGCCACAGCTGGAACAATCTGTCCAGTTCTGGGCTTCCCATTTCAAGACGGACAGGGAACTACTGAAAGGAGTCCAGCGGAGGGCTACAAAGGTGGATCAAGGGACTGGAGCACCTCTCTTATAAGGAAAGGCCAAGACACTTGGATCTGTTTAGCACAGAGAAGACTGAGAGGGGACCTCATCAATGCTTACGAGTATCTAAAGGGCGAGTCTTAGTAGGATGGGGCCAGACTCTCTTCAGTGGTACCCAGCAACAGGACAAAAGGCAACAAACTAGAACACAGGAAATTCCACCTCGCCACGAAGAAAAACTTCTTTACTTTCAGAGCACTGGAACAGGCTGCCCAGAGAGGTTATGAAGTCTTCTTCTCTGGAAATATTCAAATTCTATCCAGCCTGCTCTTGGTGACCCTGCTTTGGCAGGAGGGTTAGGACTAGATGATCTCCAAAGATCTCTTCCAATTTCTGCCATTCTGTGATTCCAGACCTACCTATACATCATTTGGTTGATGGTACTTTTTCCTACTGCACAGGTCTCATAACTATTCAATCCTTAACAACATAAATAAAAAAGTATGTTCCTTCGGAGGAACACAAAGCCCAGTTGGAATAAACAGGCCTTGAGATTAAAAGCAAGAACACAGCAAAATTTCATCAGATTTGGGATCAACTGGAGAACAACTACTGTCAGGATCTCAAATCTCCTGACTAGAAAAGTTACTCCAATAACATTTTCAAATGCATTGATAGAAAGATGCTTTCTATGAATGTTTGGTGACTGAATAGAGTGGACAGCTGTGCAGGACATCCCTGACGTACTTTTAAATAGCAGATTTCTTTCCGATGGAAGTCAACTGGTGAAGAACTGGTGAAGAAAACAGTTGTAAACAGTTGTAAACAAGCCCATCCCTTATTCAGGGCAAAGGTCCTCTTCTCCAACAGAGAAGGGCTGAAGTTTTTACTACATAAGTCATGTGTGACACTGTTTTACAAATAATTTCACCACAGGTAGAACAGAACTAATTTACATTTAGATGTTAGACTTGTAAAAATTGAGCTACCTGAGCTTGCTAGGGTGGTGCTACTAAAAAGTCAATGACTTCCCATGTCCAGGTTCTCTGCTTAACTACTTGCACAACTACATCCTGCAAAACTGAGCACAATCCTCTTACTGAGTATTATTTTGACAGCTGGCTTAAAACAACTGGGTGGTCCACATATACATGGAAAATACCACAAAAGTAGAATGGAACATGATAAAATAATAAGCAATAAATATGAAGGTTGAATTTAAAATAGTAATCTTCTAACAAGGAAATTTAGAAATTTCCTAGAAATTTTCCAGAAATTCAGAGAAAAGAAAAACAGGGGAAAAAAAAAAGAAAAAATAAAAGCAGAAAAATTACACCCAACGATGGGGCTTTATCCCTCTTTGGCAAGGTCACGCTCCAGTGTTTTTCTGGGGAAGAATTAGCATTCTGTGTAACATAGATTTTCTCCAGGGCCTGAAAGTAGTCTGACACATTACTTACCAAAATCCAAAGCAAATAAAGAACATGGTTGAATTATGAAGGCTATGTGAATATTGTATTTGCTGTTTTCTATTATGACAAGGATGGAACAATGTCAAACTTATATGCAAGCGTATAATACTATTGTTCTCTGTAATTTTAATCTGAGTGCTCTGAAAATATTTTAAGTGCAAGAATGTTTGAAATACACTATGAACTCACACACACTCATTGTCAAGGTTTATTTTGAGTAAAAACATCCCTCCCAAAGGCAGATCATTCTTCTTCATTTTCTAACATACATGAACTCTTTGTTGACTTTTAAACAGGCTGACTTGTCTGCCAGCAGTTTGATGATTTATAGTTTCCCAACCAACCAATATCTTCAAACAAATAAACCAGATTGATAAAGATACAGAGCTGCTTGGAGTCTTTGTAATGCTGACNAAAAAAAAAAAAAAAAAAAACCAACAATATAGAAATGGAAGGTATTCAAGTTTGATTGCTATCAGATCAGACAGGCAAGCAATTTTCTTGCTATCTCAGTCAGAAAGAGACTCACTGATAACCTGCCTGACTTTCTGCATTGACTTGAGATTTTATACATTTCAGGGGCAGTACCTAGCTTACAGGATCTATTATCCCTCAAAGCCTTAATTCCCATTTCAATAACAATAGCAAAAATAAATACATTAGTTGATATCTGGCTTTTGACTGTTTTCCACCACAGGCTGAGTCGCAATAGTGCTAGAGTGCCCGAGACCTGACCTGGAGGAAAAAAGGCTGTGAGTACCACTAGTGCAGCATATTTTGTGCATGAAAGAAGTGCCCGCTCTCATTCACTCAGACCACATAGCATGATGACCTGTAACTAGAGAAGAATGCATTCTACTTTTCTGTGAATGGTTTGAGAACCAGCCTTAAAACAATGATGAAAGTAAACCTCTTAAACAAAACAAATTTTTGACTTATCCTGAGTTGAATTCATAGAAAAAATATCACCTTCAAAGACTGGGAAAGTCCCAGAATGGTTCTGAAACTGTAGGTGTTTTCTGCTTTCCTCTGCCAACCCAGATAGGACTCTCAGCAAAGTAGTAACTGTTTGTTCCAGCAAGGATTATGCTTCTGTAATAAATGCCTGCCCAGTTCTGCTTCTTCCTTGCATCAGCACAAGTAGGAATAAAACCAGTTGAAAGCCAAAGCTGCCTTCCACAGTTTCATCAGCCACAGGTACATGCACTCTGTCAGTGCAGAAGTAAAGAATGGGACATAGAATTTCACCTGAAACCTAATAACTAAGATTAAACCCATGAATGTTTCCCCATGAAAGCCATAGAATCTATTATCTTCCCCTGGCTGTATTATCAAGTGACAGTCACTCATTTGAGAATATAAGTGTATTAGGAACAGACAGTCATTTAATTATGAAGAAATCATCCACAGGTTTGGTAAATCAGACAGCCTTAAAAGAAAATCAGACATCTATAGGTATTACTATCAATACTTACTAGTTCTTCAGTTGGGGTTGGGTTTCTTTGTTTTGGGGTTTTTTTGAAAAAAAAATAAAAACCATAACTTTGCACTGTACCCACTTCATCTCTTCCTAAGAGTAAACGTAATATATGTGAGTTTTCATTAAATGCTGACAGTTCATATCATAATTTGTCACACGTGTATGCAGCCGTAAGAGTGCAAATATCAGCTTAGGAAAAACAGTTACAGAAAATGTTTTGTTTTCAAGCCAGAGATATCACTGTAACAAACTGAGAAAATTAAGTATTCTGAGTTTCACATTCAATCAATGAGCTGCTACTAACACCTTCTGGAGTGCAGGCTTCAGGCATCTTAAGATTTTAAGATGTTAACATAGGCAGGTATGGATTTATTAGGAGCTGCAGCACAATTTTTCCCTCTCTCCCCCTTAATACCAGCCACTGTAAAGAGAAGCGATGAACGCAGCCTGTGCTCTCCTATCTTCTATTTAAACATGAGATGGCATCTGCCCTCCCCCAATACACACAAATCCCTCTGGCAAAAACCCTCCATGCCTCTTTTGCATTAGTATATATTCTGGAATAGTTTTCAAAAGAAAAACAAAAAACAACCAGTGCAGTTTTAATATAAAGTTTCCAGCTTTGCCTCATAGCATAAAAAAGTCTTGTTTCAATCATACACACCTCGAGGTACAGGACATTAATAAAAGGCAAGCCTGCTGAACGGCTGTTTTCTTAATAGGAAAGCAGC
The DNA here is from genome assembly GCA_013398155.1 of Pedionomus torquatus. NCBI lineage: Eukaryota > Metazoa > Chordata > Aves > Charadriiformes > Pedionomidae > Pedionomus > Pedionomus torquatus. The sequence continues at coordinate 149,364 of VZRU01009793.1, read as the reverse complement.
AATTGCATCATGCAACACAGGAGCTGGCAAGCTACAGACTCCTGATTTTAGTCATCAAACTCAGCAAAAATATCCACCCAGCTGCTCTTCAGAGAGATTTCTGGGATCCCCAGAAGCTTTCTATTTTTCATTCTCAGGTTGCATTCCAGCAGTCCCGTTTTCATATAAAGTTTTCTTTGGCAAACTCTGTTACCACATTACCGCAAATTCCTACTTCAAGTCTGAAACATATAGACTTTTCCTCATGTACCATTAATTGTAAACATAAGTGCTCACAATTTAGATTTATCATACGAAGTTTCCTGCAGAGTGTCTGTTTTTAAAGTCCCTCAATAACTAACATGAGCAAATTGCAACAGAGATTCTGCCAAGGGCAAGCTTCAGGGCACTCCTAGGTGTTGACAGAAAGTCTGGAGTTTTGAAATACTACTTTTTTTTTGATGTTGTAGGGAAGGAAAACAGACAAAATGCAAGAAACAATGCAGTTTCAAAAAGGCTTAAAGAGCCTAGAAATAAAAGCACTGTTGCCTGTGCCTCTAAAGCCAAGATACAAGGAGTAGGGACGATTCCCTCTGATAGTTTCTTTTAAAATAGATCCCACATCTAAAGCCCAAAGAGGTGCACAGTTAGCTTCTCAACATATATGCCTTTTGGCAAAACATCTTTTTAGCATAGGGTGAAACCCCTGAGTATGCCATGGGTGTTTCCAGATCAAAATAACTTCCTCCCTGAGTTAGGTAAAACCAGCTAGCCATCTGCTGTGCTTTCTTGCAAGGCCAGAATAGAGTTCAAAGTTAAAATTAAGCCAAACAGTAAGAGCAGTGACTAGCGTCTCCCTTGACCTTCATCCTTCAACACAACCCACTTGGTATTGCTGTCTAAGGGCCAGCAAATGCTAATAAGCACCTTAGTACATGAAAAGTCATGAAATTAGAGCAAGGAAATCCCAAACCATGTTAGCATAACAAGAGGCCAGGAAAAGGCTGGAAAGGCTGAGAACAACTGAGTAAAAGTTAATCTAAAGAAAATATTTTTTTTACATGAAAATCCAGCAAGGCTTAAGAACTCCATATAGTGCTCCAAGAACTATAGAGCATGGATGTCCTTATGCGACTTCAGGGACGTTGGCAAAGAGTTATGTGGTGTGTTTGAATTATCTGTGTCTCTTGTGCTTGTAATACTTCAGACCTTTTTAGATTGGAAGCTACAGAACTATTCGCTTTTCTTTTTTTAATTAAACTATATAAAGTGAACTTCTCTTACTTCACAGGAGAATCATAAACTAAGTACAATAATATGTACTTACAGTGACTAGTCTACTAGTAACACATTCTTCAGAGACCACTGGTTAAGATGACCTCTTAACATGCGTTTTTATGAACCCTTTAAATGATTATGCCTAAAGATTTTTATTTTGCATTTCAGAACAATTGTACTACTAAAGCTTTTAAGATTCCACCTTTCTGAAGAAGACTAGGGACTGGAACATATACGCGTGTAGGAAAAGGCAACTTCAGAGCTTTCCTACATTTTTAAGTTAGTACTTTCCTAACACAGAATGCATTTGTAAAGCAGGTACCAGAAAACATGCAGCGATACATAAGCCTGACAAATACACAGCCAGCAGCATAGTCTATTGTCTGAGACCTCATTTTGAAGCAAAAAAAGGAAGTAAATCCAACATTTGCACATTGCTCTATTTCGGCTGTCTGTTCACTTTCCCTTCCTAGGTTATAGTACATTTTTTAGCCAGCAGCAACCAGATAGTGTCATTAAAATCTACACATACAGCTCATTTGGTTGCATAAGTCTTTGAAAAACAGGTAAAGCTGCAGCCCATTATGTAGATACAAATCTGAAAAACAACTTCTGCCTCAGCCCTCTCCCATCCAGCCTTAGAGGGCCTGATTCTAGTCCGACCCATGAAAGGCTTCTCTTGTCCTCCCTTGCCAGCTCACATGAGAGTACAAGGAGCAGCAACAGTGTTCCTCACGTGGAAGCAGGGCACTGGGTTCTGCCTCTACATGAGCCAAGCTGCAGCTGTTTCAAGGCAGGCATAAAAAAACTTCCAACCATCTAGGCTATGTTCTGATCCAACAACTGACAAACTTCTTGAAACCTGGCCAGGTCTGGTAAAATCTGGGCATTTGGCAACTCTGCAAATGGAGCTGCTTTACAGGGCTTTCCAGTGGCTGCGTGATGCTACACTACAGGTTTGGCTAATCCTACCCATGGGCAGGAGTGGAATGGGCAGCTCACAGGCCCTCCGAACACATGTAACAGGGGACCTTCTGAAGATGACTTGCTTTCCTCTGAGATGACAGCCTTATTAATAGATAATGATAGTTTATTAAGAATAGCCATCCTATTAGCCTGCATGAAAAAAACCCAAGTATAAAACAGAAGACACGAGCTGGCTCCTAGAAGAAATTACAGACTGATTGTTTCCCCTTTGAAGTCTAGCTATCACCTGCAGGAAGTCCTCTTCATACAAGATGCAAAACCCATGGGAGGTTTCCCAATGCTCAAAGAATTTTATATGAAATAGGGAGCATATTAAATAAGTGGAATTTGTTTTGCAATATAGGAAATCACTATAAAGAGAAAGTAAAATGTTTCAGTTTTTCAGAAAAGAAGTTTAGAATCTTCATAACTGAAATCAAACTAAAGAGCATAAATTTCTATCTCTTCAGAAGACAGCCTCTTGACCTTTTTTTTTAATAGCAGGAAGGTATAAAAATAATAAAATGTCTTATAAAAATTGTTTCAAAACCATGTATGATTGAAATCAAACGCTGTTGATTTCAAGTCCTGTCAGAAGTATAGCTCAAAAATAAAAACTGGATCATGACATCACCAAGTCTAACTGAGCGGTCACGTACTCAAACCGTCACAAATAGTCTACACATTTCCAGTCAAGAGCCAGGAACAAACCACTACCATAAATTCCACTCCATAGATCTCATTTATAAGCCTGCACAATTGTCAACACAGTACAAAATGTGGATTTTTTCATGCATTGCCAAATTATAAAATCAATGTTTTGTTCCTCCACTGTGGAGATAAGAGCATTTCCTCTCACTATACATTAACAATTGGCTCACACTGAACATAATACAAAGTTAATTAGCCCAATTTAGTATCCTGGCAGAGGATGGCTTTGCCCAACTATGCCCAGATGTTTCACTAATAGTTAGTCTAAAGTAGAAAGCAATTTTTCAGGAAACTAAATATCAACATCTTAACTGAATTATATTCATAATAAAGCTGCAGGGAGAAGGGGAACAAAAATCAAAATCTGGATTTGAACTGAATAGAACTTCAGAAGGGTTCTGGAGAAACAGAAACTTTTACACCCAGATCTCCCACAGAAATAAATTTTACAAGAAATTTTGGAAAAAGAATTGGTTTTCAGCCATCTGTTGGCTAGAGATGGAGACACAGGTGGAGATCACTGTGGTCTTCCTTATTGTGCCCATGCTCTGAAAACTTAGGCATTATTGTGACCATCTGGACTATCACAAATTAAACATCTTGAGAAAAGTAAATTAAAAAGTATTTTCTGTCAGGTATCGTATCAGTTCAGTAGAACACCTCCTGGAGAGGTGACAGTCCTCAGACACTAGACTTTTCTTCCAGCTCCTACCCTGGTACACTTTTCCAAAGACCATACACTAGTATGTTTTTCTATTTAAATGTTTAGGCAATTTTAAAAGATGAGACAGAATCTGTACAAATGAAACGTGGTAGACTGAGGACCCCAACAAGTACACAAGAAAATAATGTAGAGACTGCCTGAATTTCAAAGGTCTCCTAGAGAATTTATAAGCATTTCAAATCAAGAAAGGGAAGATAATACAATTCTTCCATTTCATAGGCACTGCGCTCACCTGACTTGTCCAGTTATGAAGATCAGCTGTCTAAACCATTTCATATGGTTGTCTTTCTCAACTAGAACAGTATAAACACTGCAGTAAGTCTGTATTCTTCCAATAGCTTCCTTTAAGAGAAATATTATTACATACAAGGAAAGACTGTCTCTCAAAGCTAATTAAAATCTGATTCAATTTTTGAACAGTGATGTCCTTCATGCCACTCACCCTGCCCCTTATACAATTAAGATCCAAAATAAAGAAAAGAAAAATTAATACTATGTACCTGATAAATATAAAGGATTTGGGGTTGGAATATGCTCCAAAATTTATTTTTGGCTCAGCCTCCAAGGCATGAACATTCTGGTTTGAATGAAAAAGTATAATTTCTACTAACTGCTATTGAGAATAGTTTTGTGAAAGAGTCCTTTAAGAGTGCATTTGTGGAGATTGCTAAAGCTTTTTTTGTACCATTGTCAGACTCATTTTATTGAACAACAGCTGATTCAACTGCAGTTAAAAAAAATTTACAGAGACCTATTGTTTCATTTAATAGCCGCAAGCATTAAATTCTAGTTCAGTACCTTGCAGAAACATGCAAACATGGCAGCGACGGACTGGCGCACAGACAAAATAACTTTAGGACAAGGAAGTGCTGTCATTTATAAACTGTGAATCCTTTCCAAAATTCTCTCTCCCCAACTCCCACCCTGCACTCCCCTTCAATAAGAGCAGCAGCTTCTTTAAATAACAGCCCATTTGAACACTTGGTCCTGTGGAAAGTGCAGTACATGAATGAATCCTATCCCCTCCTGAATAGTCTCTCTCTGAAAACCCTTTTTTGTTAGCTTAAGTGGGATTTAAATGATCAAATTCCAAACTGGAAAGCACTGTTTTGTTGTTTAAGGAAGCTGGACAAAAAACCCCTATCTGGCAGAATAAAACGACAATGGCAGAGTCAGATTTTCAGATAGGTTCTATTACAAGTGTGCTTGGCAATAGCCTGCGCTGTGTAAGTGGGAGCAACAATTGGGTTGTGTCAACTTATGCCAAAGGTGGATTTGCTCCCTGGCCCTGGCCTTAAAATTGATTTATTGTTTATAGAAAGGACTGACTTGGAGTCAGGGTGGTGGTGTGGAAAGTGAAGCAAGTCTTAAAAAACTCATTTCGTTTCTCTGATGAGATTTTTTTTTAGGACTTTTTTTTAAGAGGTACTGCTGGGGAGTTGAACCTCCTGATGAAAATCTGCAAGTATTACCTCTAAGCAATTTACTGCTACCTAGATCGCATTAATTTAGGCTTCTTGATTTTATTGCATGTAGGCAAGCCACAAATAAAAAGAGCTATAGGACAGAGCAGAAAGAAGATATGGATGAAATTTAAGTGGTTATGTCCAAAACTGAGCCAGAGCACATCAGGAGGACTCAGTGGAATGATGCATACAGTACTCAACAGGACAAATACAGAAAATCCAGGGTTCTGGTCTCTGTTTCTCTCAGGTAAGCACTTGATATCAAGAAGCCACTTCATTGTAAACAAGAAACTTAGAACCATGTCTTTAAGCATGAAAAATTAAGAGTCCCCTTGACCTTCTGTTTAAAGTAATGTACTATATTACTATACTTCAAATAAAGAAGTATCGAGTATTGGCAGTATCAAGTTTGTTTGTAGAGTTATTAACAAGAAAAATGAAAAAGAAAAGCTCTTAAAAGAAACATGTCACAATTCAGGAGAAGAGACAATAACAAACCTAACAAACCTGCACTGCAACATGTAATTGTTTCTCCTTTTTTGCTTTCAAGCACATTCCAAAGTCTTTAATCATATTATGCATGTTATTATATAACTGAATCCATCATGTTCTTCTGGTTAGTTACCTCAGCATAATTACGTAAACAAATACATCAATATATACACACAGGGATCAATAGGCCACTCATCCAAAGAGCTGCCTTCCCACATGACACTGGAGACCACTTTCTAAAATGTAACCAGTGATGTCTGAGCAGAATGGTGGCCAGTTGTCCCCAGAAGACCTCTACAGATCGTGCTTTCCCAGCATGAGTCTCCCATGTTACAGATGAGGTAGCTGACAAACTAGTACAGTGCTTCTGCAGGACATGAACAGACCTCAGCGCTGGCCTGTGGCAGGATCTAAACAGAGCTCTGAACAGAGCTTCTGAGAAAGGGCAAAACAGCTACATGAGGCACCCAGAATCACTGTGCAGGAAATGAAGCCCTGGCATCATACTGCAAAAGCAGGAAAAACAAGCCTACCTAGGCAGAAATTATGTCTGAATTTCATTTCATCATCTGAACACACACCAAGAAAACACTCTAAAGAGGGAAAAACACAATCAAACCACTGCCCATTATTAATAAGCCATACTGAACAACATTTCTGGGTCATGATACTCTGGTCACTGTATTCTTTCCAGATCAGTATTATTGTTTCTACACCTGTCAGTCTGTATCTTTCAAAACAAAGAATGACCTGAATAGGTCTGCTAAGTTTCCCAGTGCACTGGGAACAGAATGACTGTTGACACACTGTGTTTCTGTATCACAGCACTACTATATTTCATTTGTTCTCTCTCATAATTTAAACCACTACACAGGAATACCTAAAAATGCAAACGGCAATTAAATGAGCACCAAAAAAAAAAAAACAAGCAAAGGTTGAGTTCTTCAAAGTTTAATTCACATTTGTTCCAAGCAATTAAAAGAAGTACTTATATCTGCATTATTACTAACTGCATCATTAATATAAATATATTGACATCAATTCCTCTGTAGGTGCTAATAAAGAGGAAAAAAGGGATATTTTCTAGCATGTCCCTGTAAAACTGAGTATCATTGCATCAGATCTCTATGTTACAGCAATCCTTTTTCTTAGAGTTAAGAGGTTTATGTGTACTCATTGATAATTTCAGACTTGGTGGGTTCCCTAAGAAAATTAATAGTATCAAATTATATATACAACTTGCAAAGTAGCTGTTACATTGCATACAGTACAGTTTAGGAATCTAGATCTGAAACTGCTGAATGTAGAAACATGACATGGTAGAAATAGTTGTAATTGAGAAGATTCAATGGAAGTCATTCTCTGATTATGTCCAAAAGAAAAACACACATATGCAAATTGTTAAAATTAAAAACATACTAAAGTGTGGAGAAAGCCCACATGAAGTAATTAGAGGACATGGACTTCTGCAATAACAACTTGCTGTTTTTTACGAGTCACGGACACCACTGTTTCATCAGTTACAGAACAGAAATAGAGATGCAGGAAACTGAAGCAGACGAAGCATGGTTTTAGGTACATGGTTTAGTGATAGACTTGGGAGTGCTACTTTAACAGTCGGACTTAATGATCTTAAAGGTCTTTTCCAGTGTAAATGATACTGCAATTCTAAGAAGCAGAGTGTGACTCAGTAAATGTAACCCACAGGTAATTCATTAGAAATTATTTTGCATGAACTGCCTTGTGCTTCCTTCCTCTCCCAGATTAGAAACTGTTTTCCTTTCTCCACATCTATCCAGAGGTTTATGAAATCTTTGATTCTGTCACAGTATTCCTATTTTTCATGTATCCGTTTAATCATTTTCCTATGTCATAAAAAAAGAAAGTTTAAGGACAGCAGTATCTTGGCTGTAATTTTCTTACTGGAATCTTTTATCTTCCATAATTCAGAATTTTTACAGGAGAACAAGAGAAAGAATAGAAGAAGAAAATGCTGTCTACAAAACATATTGAGACTGCATGAGAAATCTTATTCACACAGAACTTTCATTGACAAACTTCAAGCAAAACAAGGAACGCATCTGCATCAGCATCTGCACAATTCTGAATCATAATAACAATCATCATAGTTTCAGTTCAAACTAACCCATTAGAAATAAAAAGTTACCTTCATTTTTATGTCATTAATTTAATGTTCATGGGGGAAAAAATAACCCCAAAGATTAATGCCTTTTGGACTATGTAATCTGCAGTGTGCTGTGAAATTCCCTAGTCCCAAAATACCCTGTCTTAAAATGGCCTCAATCTACCGAAGAGTCCAGCTTCAAGTTCTCAATGGGTTTGTGATTCTGATATGAGTTTTTAAATGTACAATTACAGATACAGACTACTAGGAAGGAGCTTTCCAGAATGTACTGTGCTTCAGATGAGAAAGAAAACATTTTCAGTATGGACTCTGGTTCCTAATTCCTGTAAGTGGTGTATACATCCAGGGCTGTTTTTTTCCCTACTCCCCTGTGCTTAAATCAACAGTGTAAGTTGGACTTACGCAGTTTTGCCCTCACTATCTTGTTTGGTGGCACTGGCTCCCTTTTTACCCAGCAAAGAAGCCACTTTCTCAGGATCGCCATTCTCCACTGCCTGCAGCAGCCGATCATCATTCTTATTCCACTCATTGGTCTGGAGTAAAAGAAAAAGAATGAAGAATTATTATTAGCACCAGTACTGTGTCCAGGCTTTCTTGAATGACTCTGCACATATATATCACCATTGAAAGCTGAAACAAAAGCCCAATCCAAAGAAATGGCACAGAAAAAAAAGCATAAAAATAATTTGCAAGCTCCACAGCACAGGTTCCCAAAGATTGAATAGCTGAAGCCAGGACCTGGGCAGGAGATGATCGCTAACATGGCAACTCTGTAGGAGAGTAGTGCAGGAAAAAGTCCTTTTGTTCTTACTGCATTTTACGAAGTTCACTTTCATTTGCCTAGTTCTGGTTTCTATTTTGGAGCTGCGCTGGTACCATGGGACCTTCATCACATACACCATGTGAATAAGCAATGAGATGCCTCAGCTGATTCACACCCCACCCTAACAACATAGGCTGGCCAAAACTTTCCACATTTAAGGCTTGTCCCAGCTCACACTTTGCAGAGAGTAACAGGTTAAAATACTGACCTTTGCAGACTAGCTATTTTTATTGATAATCTGACATTTGTCTTTAAAACAAACCAATCACTCAAAGAGAGGCACATCCCTAGTACTGTTGAAAGAAACCCACTAAGTCTTTTTGCTCTTTCTTATCAGTTGAATCGGTAAAAGAATGCTGCTTCTTAATGCGATGATTCCTCCATCCCTTCTGAACTATCATGACATGGAATACTTGCTCTACCAGACCTCCAACCTGGATCTAGCAAGACACTATGAAAACACAGGACAGCTAACCTTATGTATTGCACATGATCACAGCAAAACAAGCTCTGAAAAAAGAATGAAACTTTCATTCTTTTCTTCTAGTCTGGACTGACAACAGAGTTCTGTCTTCAGGAGGAACAATCTGGTGCAATGGACGCTGCATTCAGACTAGAGTTAGTACTCCGCTACACTCAGAATAATTATCTTTAACAGACTATAGCTTTCTCTGACATAAGTCAGCTCATCTCCAGCATGATTCTCCATTCATTAACACGCAATTCTTACACAACTTTCATAATGACTAAACTCATATTAATACATTCCTTGAGAAATACTTTCTGTAAAGTAAAAGAAATTAAATTTACAAATTTACACTTTGTCTTGATGCTTAAATACAGATTCCTTTGCCCTTAGCTGAACAAAAATTTGATGTTTCTGTCACAACTTATGAGGAAAAGGGTACAGTGTGCTAACTAACAATGTGCAGGAACTAACTCCGCAAGCTGTGCACAGCTTGCAAACTAGAACACGAGGGAAGTGTTCCAGGTTAACAGTTATTTAAAAAATGAATAAATAAATACATCAGGGAAAGTGCAGTCTGAGCTGAAGACCAGAGGGGAGCTGAAAGTAAACTACTGGGAAGCAAGAGTATGAAAGGCAGCTCTGTCAAAGGAAGTGGCATGTAGAAGACAAAGAGCAATTGCCATCTCTTATAGAAGTTGTGTGATTGGTGGGCAAACGCACATCAAGCAGGTTATATTCTTTATTCTTATAGCACTGGAGTAAACCTCTGTAGACTCTAGAGCATTGATTACTTCAGGGGGAAAAAAAAAATAAAATTGTTTCCCTCAGCAATATTGAGACTCCATGACAATCTGCGGCCAGCCAAGCAGCAGGCTCCACCTAAAACAAAACTGGTTGCATATTCTTCCTTTGGGGAATTTCATGCTTTAAAGCGAGCCTATTATTAAAAGCAGATGTTAAAAAAAAAAAAAAAAAGTGTATCTTACTTGTAAATAAAATCCATTAAAGTTGACACTGTTTGTTTGACAAAATATTCTGTTTCTGTGGCTATTATTCAATCATATAAGATATTTAACTATAGGATGAATCATCTTTAACCACAAACCACCAATATGACTGTAAAGCATTGGTAGCACCTAAATATTGCACTTCTTCTTTCTCTTATCTTTTTTTTTTTTTTTTTTTTTTTAATCTTGGAAAAAATGGCAGGTAACAGGATAATCTACACCCCACCCTCCATGTCTAACTTAATACTAACCTGTATTTTGAAAAATAAATACAATACCAAATTTAAGATTTCTCATCACCTGAAATAACCAGTTTACTTCTGAAACACAAAAATAGAATAACCTCCAGGAAAATGTTAAGATTAAGGTCTGCTGAAAATCCTTGGCAGATCAGCTTTCATACAACCATTCAGCTTTCTAGTACAAAAATGGCCATGTCTTCAAGAAGCAGTTTCATTAATATTCCTTCAATATTCAACTATTGAAATAAAACATTATTAACATACAGTTCAATATTCAGTATTCTGGTATAAGCAAGCAAGCACATTAATGCCGGCCTCCAAATTTTAGAAAGACCTGAGATCCTAAGATAGTCTATTTGCCACTTAAGAAGCTGCTGTGATAACTATATCCCTGTCTATAATTACACTATCGTTAACATCACAGACGTGAGAGAAACTTACACAGCTGTGTCCCAAATTACCCCTCAGTACTTTTCTAGTGTGGAAGTTGCACCTAGGAGATATACAAATATTGAATGGCAAAGTTTGGAATGTTCCAAAAGTGATTCTGGTATTGCAGAATGATGCTATGTTCGTGCTAACAATAAAACATTTTATGAGATACAGTATTCATCTCTTATGGGAACAGAAATTTTAATTCACCTTTACTGCAGTTTTCAACCATGCCCTTTCTATTAACAAAAAAAAAAAAAAAGCCAACCCACACACTCATAGATACTAAAACACAATTAAAGAAAGATTTAGTGATGCCTCATTTTAAAAATTGCTTCCTACAGATCTACAGCTAAACAGATTCCCTCATAATTAAGAACTACACAGAAACAAACTTGAACAAACCTTTAGGCAATACAGTCTCTCACAGGGACCCTGGTAACAGTTCTATCAGATTCATCTCAGTGTCAATGAAAGGCTATCAGTGTACATTTCCTTATTTTTCACACTAAGCCGGTAATTCATTTTCTTGCTTAGAGGAAAGTGGTAGAGACTGTAGGCTAGGATAGGAAGATCTGTATTTGGTAGCCATTTTAGACCCCTGTTTTCAGTTCTATAGCTAATTAGTGTCTATTTTTCTAAACACTGTGAATCAGAGTTAAAGGAACGAATAATTTTAGAGACTGCCAAATACCTAATCCACTTACATTAGTTCTTCCAATCACATGTTTTCAGATTTCCTTACTGATGCTATAACATTTTTAACACTACTGTACACTACAGCAATTTTGTTTTGCTCACGGAGGAGAAAAGGATACACACAGTTTCTCTTCATCATTGTGCAGCAGATACACTCATTTAAAAACCAAAATAGCTGTGCTCTACGTAAGATATTTAAAAGCCATCATGATGTATAGCCCAGATAAAAGTTATGCATATCTTCATCCAAGCAATAAGGATCCCATACTAGGGCACCAATAAACATGTAATCATTATAGATGAAATCTCAATTTTATAGTCAAGCTCTCACAACATCATACACATTTAACCATAATGCAAATTACATAAATCCATTTACAGACTTCATGTTATTTTCAAAACGAAATTTTGGACAAATCTGTCCACACAGAAGAAAGGAAAAAAAACCAAAAAACACCACTATACAGGCATCAACTGTTGCTCAAGTATTCCTCTGATGGGATTGAAATGTTTCTCTCTTCCCCACCGAGTTCAGCATTGTACAGTGCATTCCAGAAGTTAAAGGTACAGCTAATAAAATAAGTAGAATTCAACGGACTCTCAAAAACATTCATTCCAATAGGCAATTGTAGCCCTACTACCCATCCTCTTCAGGGGGGTTTATCTATAGGAAAGAGAATACATATGACACCCAGAAAGACACTGTATGCAGGACTTGGCAAGCAAGTAGGAGGCATTTAAGTTAGTATGGCTTTCACCATGCTAATCAAAAATTGCACAGCCACTGCTGCCCAGAGTAGATGAGAAAAACAGATCTCAGAACAGAAGCAGTGACTGCTGCTATTACATACAATTTCTGAATATCTTTTAATATTCGCCTCGTTTTGACCCCACAAGTTACATTTATTATTAAGCATCCACAAGAGACTTGGAAGGTTAACTTTTGCATCATCCCAGCAGAACAAAGACATTAACTTCCTGGTTAATGGCTATGGTTAATTAGCTATGGTTAATATTGTTCTGGGTAAAAGTCACCTTGAACTGCCATTTCTCATGCAGCATCAACATTTGTTTCTCCTGGAAATCACGCATATGAGATGCTCTCTTCTTCAAGGAGTATTGGGAAGGACTGAGGTGGCAAGCATAACTGGAGACCTGAACTTCATTAACTCACTATCTCAAACTTCCTCCTCCACAACCACACAAACCATCCTACTGCTCTTATCCAGGCAACCCAAACATTTCCATAAGTCTCCTTCCTCTGCTGCTCCAGTGCCACATCCTGCCCCATCTGTCATAGGGCTCTGAAGCACTCATTGACTCAACCTTCAGGTTTCATGCAAGTAGCATAGCGCCATCCACCGAATAGCCCTTGAGAAGTTTTGGTGCTGTTATTACCATTCTTTCAAGCAGCATAAATGAATGTTTCCTCTTATGTCAGAGTTACCTAATCATGCACTATTCTCAGCAAACCCATGCAGGGTACATCAAACTGAAAGTTAAGACAGAGTAGCACAAGAGTATCCAAGAAAATCTCATAATTACAGAAAAACAAAAATACCGGACTCAAGCAGCTAAGCAGGTACTTTTTATCAGTAATGAAGCTAAAGTTTGGGGGGGTTTGCTTGGTTTGTCTAGAGCATTACAAATATGCAAGTTAGCCAAGTGACTAGTACGGCATCACACATGGTTCTATAAATGTAGCATGCAAATAAAAAAAGTTTGAACAGCTCAGTATAAACACACACATAATGAATTTAGAAGAATCTCATCCTGGAAAAGACTGCACATGTAGGGTTTCTTTATCTTCACATCCCCCTTTTGTAGGTCACATGCCAAACAGTTATCAACAGCCTTCCTTCAAACAATTAACTTTCTGCAATAACAATGGTTTGTGAACACATGCAAAACTCAAATGTTGAAACACAGATTTCAGCTTTATATAACAGAATCACTGCTCCACTCAGTATTTCAGTTTTGGGCTGGTGGTTTGTGGGGTTTTTGGGAGAGAAGAGGAAGATTGATTTGGTTTAGGGTGTTTTTTTAAAACATGTTTATACTGTTCAGTTAGGTAGCGATAAAGAGCATTATGTATGAAAAGAGAAAGTAAAAGAGATTAAAGCTCAAGAAATTAAAGTTTTTGGATAAAACAAGACATTTTTCAGTCATGCCTAAAACAGTCACTCTCTTCCTATCAACATTAGTATAATTATGCAGGGGATTAGATAACGCATTATCCATGATAAATCCTAACTGCAATAATCACCTGCCATGCTGAAATAAGGAAACACAAATACAGTGACAGTTGAAAAGGAAGGTAAAGCCAAAATCCAAACATCAGATGGCCTAGCAGAGCTGGATTGAAGTTTCTGACTGAAATTTAACATCCCTCTCAAGGATACTCTTCAGTCTTAATTTTCATTTTTCAGATGGGAAAATGTGTTGTATAGCCTCAGTCTGTTTCTGCTGGTATCAGCATCTCTCTGGTAACAGTTCAGTGTTTTCCATATATAAACACTTAGGAACCTGAAGAAGATGTTGGTAAGAAAAAGCTAGCCATGTTTGGGGGGGGAAAGCCACTCCAGCACAGGACACCATCTGGTCAAAGGTAATGGAGTAGAGGTCAGGAGAGAACTGTTTGACTCTGTTTACACTATCAGTTGATAATTTCTGATTAAAAAGGGTATGATGCTCAAGCCAAATGCAGAGTGCTCACAACACCTTCAATGATCACCATCAAGGTAGGTAGAACCTCAAAAACTGAAGCTTCATCACCCATGGATGCACACTTTGGCAGCAGTTACTGACAGTAATTGTTGACAACTGTTAACTGTGGATCTCCTCTAAACTTCCTCTATGCACAGGTTATTTCCTCTGCAAACCTAGAGATAATTCTGTGGTTGCAAGATACTAATAAAATAGTTCCCGTACACTTGGGCGTGAAATTACCCAGAAAAAAAAACCCTTCGTCATCAGAATCACACACAGTGTGTTGACAAGTGGACAGATTGTTTAGAGTCTAAAGAGAAGCCTTCATATCGAAGCCTATTTTTTATAGTTATACCTTGCACTACCTATTTTACACAGTTTTCTCTGTCACAAAGTAAACATTTTTCTTTCAAGAAGAGAAGCTCAAGAATTAAAATATACATTCTAAAAAGACACTTTTTTTTCTCATCACCATCACATCAGGATATTAAGGCTCAGTCACCTTTGAAATAAGTGTCATGCAAGAAGTAACAGCATATAACAAGAGGAGATAGTTTTACTTCGCACTTGTACGTAGCATTTTCTATGTGGAAAGACCTGAGCAAACATTAGCTGGACAACAACTTTGTTTCTTTATCTTTGGCACGCAGCCTACAGGAGATGATTTAAATGACCTTGCATTGTTGCAAACCTACTGGAGACAGAGTTATGTTATCTCTACTGAAATCAGAACTGCAGGGAAGCTGAGTAGCAAATTGAAATTCCTGATAATTTCAAACTCAGCAACTCGCTGTCTGAAAAGGAAAGGAATACTTAAAGACTGGCGTCACAAACAATCGCATGGCAAAGACACTGAACACCACTGCGTCACAAGGTCATCCACAAAAGTCCACATGTGTTGGACTTCCCAAGAGAGCCTTAAAAACAAGAACAATCCCATTGTATGGAATGCATTCCCTAGACAAAACATCCCTCAAAATTAAAACAACAGACAATGGCTTTTCTCTAAAGAATGGCTTATCTGAAAACTTTATAACCTAGGAGTCAGCGACACAAGGATAAGTAGCCTACACCTTTCGCTACCCTCCATCCCCAATTCAAAGATTGCATTTGCCAGTAGCAAACGTGTGGCGGGAGTAGAGACCTCCCTGGCAGAGGGGCAGGGTGCTGTTGAACTTACCAGCAACAAGTCTGTGGAAGCAGCTCCCAGGGCATTCAGAGCTTTGCAGGTGCCAGAAGCTGCTGCCTCCCAAGCCCGTTTCAATTGCTGTGGCTCTAGACCTTTCCTGTACTTTTCAAAGCCTGTCTGCGGTGCTTATGTAGCACCAGTGGCATTACAACTGACCTCTGCTGCACTGCACTGAGGCAGCACCCAGAAGGCCATGCCAAAAGATGCTATGTTCATTAACTTTACCACAAGTGAGGTCTTGACCTCTAGTTAAGTTGTCAGAAAAACTAAGTGTGACACTGGCTTTCAAATTAATTCATAGTGATATTATCTAAATGTCATTAATTGCTACAACAGAAATCATCTTTTCCAGCTTCACTTCACCATCCATGTTCCCTATTTTGAATGACTGACAGCTAACAATATTAATTATATTTACATAAGGAGACATAGTATTTGCAGTTTACACATACATTTCTTTAAATGTGGAAATAGCAACAGCAATGCAAGTAACCTGTCAACATTTTAGATCCAGAAATGTTCATCCATTGTCTTCCTCTTTGCTTCTTGAGCTGCTGTGTGCAACTGGGGCAACGATCCACAGAAAGTGCACGAGGTCTGTTGGACACTGGAGGCTGTTCTTGCGTTAGACCATAAATTTCACTTGAACTACATATAAAGCACCACGGGGAAGGCAGGAAGCAGTTGGAATGAATGAACAAAATGGTCACAAAAGACTAATGGCAGATTGTCAGTAAACCTTGATATTACCCATTCATTGGGTAGCTTCCGTAGATAAAAAAGTAGTTATTATCCAAGCAAACCATTTTTTCATGCTGAACCCCAGAATAATGCAAATGAACAGCAAGTCACTCAGCAGGGAGCTTCTATCAGGCAGTGAGGCTGCCTGGAAACTTTCCTGGCAAAAGAGGACTACAAGCTGTGAAATGAAAGGGTCTTTCACCAGCTGAGGAGGGGAAAGATGACCTGACTGAAATGGTCATCTAAGACTGCAAGCTTGGAGGGGGGCAGGGGAAGTTAGTGTGGTCTTTGCTTAGATAGTAACTGGAATTTGCTGTGAGTTGTGCTCCAAGAACACTCAAGAGGGAAATGGAAATGACAATGGAAAGAAACACATTTAAGAGTTTGCTGTTTTGCCAAGATATTTGTGTTTCTTGTTACTATGTTTCTTTGGGTTTGGGGGCTATTTTTTCAAACTTGTGTTTGTTTTCACAATTTCAGTCAAGCCTTAAAACACAGAGCGGCCGTAAGGGCAGCATAGGGAATCTACACAGTTAATAAAGCAGAGATACATGGCTTCTTCATAACTCAAATGTAGATATTTCTTCCCCGTAAAAGGAAGAAAGTGAAAAGGCTGAGCCCAGAAGTCAGCAAGGGAGTCCAAAAGAACATGACACAGTCCATCCAGACCAAGGAATACAGCTAGCCCACACCTAGTAAGCTTAGAGACACATGGTGGAGTTCTGACTTGGGAATTGCACAGCTCACATACTCCTCACTCCATTATTACATTCTAGTAAGGGTCACAATATATTTTTCTTTCAGATATTACTTTTAGGCCTTTTAACAAGCTTCTGGCTTTAGCTGGGACAGAGCTAATTTTCTTTGTAGTCACTGCTGTGTTTCAGATTTGGTATGAAAGGAATGTCAGTAATGCATATTACTTTAGTTGTTGCCAAGTGTTGTTTATATTTTTCAGTAACGTTTTTTCAGCTTCCCCTAGAAGCTGAGAAGGAGACTAGACAGAACAATGGAATGGCCTGTGGAATATTCCATACAGTAGACGTCATGGTCAGTACGTAAATGGGGTTTGGCCAGCAAGTAAGAACTCACAATCAGAGTGTCAAAAGGCAGTGACAATTCACTAGGCAGTGTGAACGATTTCTGTCATTATTATCATTACCATTATCATTATTTTCTGTTTCTATTATTGTTCTATCAAACTATCTATTCTCTCAAGCAACTGGTGTTTTTTTCTTTAGCTTTCCCCTCATTTTCTCCCTCTTCATCCCACCCTTTGGGGGGGAATGGGGTAGGGGTAAGCAAGCACTTGCATGGTGCCAGCTGCCAGCTGGCATTAAATCATGGCACAAGAGTAAATAAATCAATCTTCTCATTTGACCAACTGTGAGATTTCTTGTTAACATCACTTCTCGGTCAGTCAGAGTTTCCATTTTGTTTTAAGCAATTATTTATGTTTTCAAGTAACCAACTTCATTCCAGTGGAGATAAAATGATGAGCAAAAGGTCACAACACGGGAGGCATTAGAATAAAATAAGAAAAAACTACACCATAACCTTTATTAACAAACAGCCAGAGTACTGGAATTAAGTCTAGTTACTATCCATTGTTTATCACCTCGCACATCACCAATACAGCAATTGGAGATTTATTTTTACTTTCAGAGGTAGCAGTAACCACAGGATATAATCAATCATTCTCAATAAGACATAAGTAAAGCCAAGAATTGTGTATATTTGTATAAATGAGACATTTGTCTTAACACATGAAAAAAAACACAAGGGACTTCTTAAAAATAAAAAATCTAATCAATCCTTTGTCTGAAGTGTTGAAGTGACCATCTCTCCTTGTTCTGCCTTTTCTGATAGCTCTGAAGATCTGTTCTTCTCATCTTGAAACTACTCAATAAATATTACCAAAATATAAAACATATCCAATGGACTACTCCTTAACTCCTTACTGTGTCAAAACACATTAAAACAAACAAACAAACAAACAAACAAAAAAAACCCAAAAAACAAAAAACAAACCAACCAACCAAGCAAACAAACAAAACAAACCCCACAACAATCCCACACATCTCAAATGGTTATCCAAGGACCACCAAGAATCCTCTGGTTTCTCTTACACTTAAAAATGAAAACACAGAAAAAAAGAAAATGATTCTCAGTAGAAAATGCCTGGAAAAGATTGCTTTCTAACAGTTTTAAGACTGAAGAACTATAGAATCAATAGATTTTAGCTATGTATCAAGGTCAAATTGCAACTCGCATAAGGTCTTTCAAGTTTTCAGAATTTCTGCTGCACAACTGCTTCATGTCAGTTGAGAAAACAAGAAATTATGAGATTTAAAGTGAAATTGGCTGGACAATCTAATCTGATCTTTTATCTGTTAAGTATATTTCAGTGGTAAGCAGACTGTAAGATACACAGACAATGCCAACTATGCAAGCAAAGTTTGTTTATTCAGCTATTGTGTTGACTATCTTGCATTCTTCTATACTGTGTTAGACACAATGGTTTGTGAGGATCAGAGTGTGCCTAGTGACCAGCTCATGCATCTGAACGTTCAGGTTTGAGGCAGTGACTGGAACAGCCTGTTAGCTTTCAACATTCAGTGTCAAACACATACAACTTCCTTAGCAGATGGTTTTTAAGTTCAGCACCATTTCTTGGTACAAGTATCTGAACTGACTACATTTACATAGAGTTTTTGCAACGCCTTCCAGTTTCTGTTGACTTGTAAATTTAGTCAGAGAACACAGGTACTTGATGGATCTTCTTGCTTACGGATAGGCAAATAGACATCCCTGCTGAAACTCCTTCAAACTGTAACTTGACCTCACATACTAGGACTGTCACTTCGTAGACCCACTGCTCCACCTTTCTTCCCATCTACTGCTGTACCTCTCCAAACGCTACTTATATTGCCACTTCTGCATAGTAACCTGATTTTTATAGAGTTTAGAGCTCCTGCTCTTTTTTCCTCCCCATTATTCTGGAAGTGGGAATAGGCATACAAAGACAAATTAAGTCTGCAAGCAAGAAAAAGAAAATTCAACACCAAGCAGAATTGCACAAAGTCCAGAAATACATTAATTGATTAGTGTTACTACTGCTGTAACTTGTATTCATAGGTACCTGCCACCATCACTGGTATCATAAATGTCTCTGTGATATCACAGCTCATAAGAAAGCTCTTTCTTTTTTCTCCTCAACTAGTATCTACTTTACTTGACAAAGCTCCAACATCTTGACATTTTCCACAAGTGCCAGAAAATATCTTAGACTGCTGTTTTAAAAACCACATTATTTTTTATACCTACTGGAATGCCAATGTAGGAAGAAATACAATTTCAAAATTTGTAACTGAATAAGTATTAAAATCTCAAAACTCTTCAGAGTAGGAAAACAGTCTATTTATAGTTGGATTTGTCATTCTTGTAAAGAACATATCCACTGTTATTGGATTATAGCCTTCTATTCTGAAATCCATGACAAAGCCAAACAAAACACAGTGCATACATAGAGACAATTCCCTATTCCAAGAAATTATTTTGTTTGGAGTCTTCAAGGGCTCAACTCAATCTCCAAAAGCACTTCACGACTACAAAAGGAGGCAGAAACATTTCACTATCTGTCTTATCTTCATAAGGCCACTGACAAATGTTTGTGCCATGGACTGACCTCAGTATCTAATACTTGTCAGTCTCCAAAATCAAGTATTCATAAAACAGCAAACTAAGATTAGCTGCTTTTGCTTCCCTGGGTGCAGTGAAGGATAATCCCAGAGTCACAGGGAAGTTATACTCAAGATATGTTCCCAGTTGGACTTAAGAGATTGGGAAATCAAGCACTTGTTTTGCATGAAAACAAAATCCACTTCAGCAGCCAGAGAAGACCATGTGAGATTTCACACCACCACATCTTCCCACGTTGTTTACACTCTGCATCACAGGCACTGAGAACCAGACAAGTCTTTTATGCGTCAGACTCTCTATGTGGAACATCAACTGCCCACACATGTCTCTCCAGAAGTAAAAGGATAGAAAGAACAAGCAGGCACTCACCCCGGCTCCTTTCCTTAGGCCTCACCTGCAGAAGGAGCTTCATTTCTCTTCAGAGATGAATAACAACATGCACAGCCCTCACGTAGATCTTCTGTTCAGCAGGCCTGGATGGCCTCACGTTTCATCTGATCAGGGCCATAGCTTGCACACCATCCTCCAGGCAGCTGGTAGAAACTCAGTTTCTGCTGCCCCAAGCTGTTCCTGGGGTTTAACTCTTGCCTGTTTGAACAGTGATTTAGCTATCTGCTGCCTCATACCCCAGCTCAATATTAATGGACAACCCTACACACAAATAACTGTCTCATTTTCATTTGAATATCCTCATGTGATTTACTAGAGTGTACAGTCAATCAGTAGTGTTCATGTTCAGCTGGATACCCTTTACCTCACTAAACATGCTGTGGTTATTCACACAAGATGATACAAACAGACATTTTTATTTTCTTTTTAATTAAAGATTTGCTTGGCTTCCTTATTTACTTCTAGGCTGGATTATATTTGCATGGCATATCATCAGGTTACTCTTAGCAGACACAGATGCTGCCAATGGCTTGTCTGTTGTAGTGTCGACCCCCCTCTATGAGGAATACCGTTGCTGATACTTTGAGAAGCCCTGCTTTGGGCTGCCTATCTTATATTTTGATTTTTTCACAAGATCCGTGCACATTTTCTATAATAACATGGCTAAGCAGCTCAACAACCTGGATATTTTCACACTCCCAGTACAAAGCCACTGCAAATTAAAAATCTATGGTGAAAAGATGTAGAAAACATAAAATTCTGAAGGGCAGTACAGTGCCCAGAGTCTCTTTGGAGACAGAGCACACAACCCCGTGTAAAGTGGGTCTGCTGTGCTACCAGTCCCTTTCTCATCATTGAAAAACATCCCTGTTACAGCCATAACCTCTTTGTCAAGGTCCATGGAGGGGCTGACATGAGAGAGAAATGCCTAGTAATGTTTATAAGATTTATATTATTATTCTAAAGCCACCCTCCCCCTTTGACACAAGTAGAGCAACCTGACAAATATCCATAGATGGCCACACTCCCCATCCCACAACATTTACTCTACATACATTTTAAAAATGGAGATGGCACACCAAGGCTATGCTAGATTCTGTGGAGTGCATCTAATGCAACAACTGTGAATTAATAACTGCTCAATTTGGACTTTTCCCAGGAGCAAATGGCCAGTCAGTGGCAAGGTAATTTTCATCATTTTCAAAACATGCCTTTCAGTAATTTATGTGAAAGAGTGAAGTGAGCAAGAGAGAGCAAGGATTTGTAGTGGGTTTTAAGTCTTCAAGGAAGAAGAGATAAGCTTAACAGCTTTGTGAGTCATCACAAAAAATGCAAAGAATGTGGGTTCATTGGGGATTTTTTTTTTGTTTGTTTCTTTTAGGAATCCACTTCACACATCTTTGGGGTTCCCTTCCATCTCATGCGATAGGAAACCCAAAATAATATACAAGCATATTTTTTGCATCCTGTAACAGCATATTTAACATATTCAGTTAATAACTGTAAAAGATCATATAAATAAGCAGAAAATGGGGCAGCTTTCATTGCCAGAGACAGCAGAAGGTTTCCAAATTTTATGGGTTAAAAAAGCCAATAAATTTAACAGTCTTTTGAAGATGCTAGTATAATCCTTCCAAAACTGAAGAGAACAGATGACTCAACCATATGGCTAAGTTCCACTAAAATTCTGTCTTGTAATCATAAAATATGATGTAATGTAGTTTGGTCCCAGAAGAAGGAAAGGCATTAGACATATGTGACATGCACAAGCATTCCCTGGATCCATCTGGCTAGCTATTTTAAAAAGGTATTACACAAATAAGCGGAGTTTTTTAGAAGCCTCCAAGATAAATATTCTTAAGCCTTGTCTTGGAAAAGAAATAGGTATTGCTCTAAAGATCTACATTAAACTATCCACCATTACTGTTGCAAACACTATTCAGATAAGTAGAAACAATGAACTACTTCCTTGTTACACACTTCTACAGCAGTGCAGTTATAAGAAAGTTTGCCTCTATAAACTTTGAAAGTAATCTGTGGTTTATTACTACTTCACATTAAATTAACATGAAAATGCTAGGGAAAAAAATAGCTTAAAGGACAATTTGCAAATGAAAAGAAGCTTCCCTTTTAAAAATATCTAGGGAAAAGAAAAGAATATACATCAACTGAGATTATGCATATAAAGAATATTATTTTAGGCGTTATGTAAAGGTTGAATAAAAAAAAAAACTGCAGAGAAGAAAATCGGCACCATCAACTGTGACAAGTAAAATACTTTTC
>VZRU01009793.1:89856-110396 GCA_013398155.1 Pedionomus torquatus | reverse complement strand
AAAAAAAAAAAGAAAAAAAAAAGGCAGATTTTAAATCTAAATTCCAGGCATGGAAACTCCTTTGAAGACACTGGGTAAAATACACCATGGCAGAACAATTAAGTTCTTACACTACCAGAAGAAAAACACTAAAAAATGTCAAGGACATTTCAGCTACATGCTAACTTACTAAACTTGCCCTCCTGGTCCCTGAAGAATCATTATCTAATGTTCTTCCATTTCATATCAGAAAATCTCAAATTGGACTTCGTGCCTTCCCTTCAACAACACTGCACAGCTACACAAAGTAGACACTATATATTTTCCAGGCTGAAAGAGCAGCCATAGCTGCTTATTTGCCCAAAACTCTGCAATGAGTTAGTGAATGAGAAGAGCCTGGAAACAAGCTTCTTCCCATTTTCCCCCAGCTAATCTAAATTAAAAGAAAAAAGTAATAAAGCAAGTTTAGTGGTCACTAGCTAGTGTGTAATGCCTGAAGCAGGCATCCAGATTTAAAAATCAAAAAAAAAAAAACATTCTATATATTATCCTAAAGTCCCAGTCAGTATAACCCTTCAGAAGGCCTGAAGAAACTTACCTGTAGCCATTTTTCCCACACACACTGCTCATATTTGCCACGTCCCATTTGCTATATCACAGTTTAGCAGGCAACATATAGAGGATCATTTTAGGTAGGAANCTGGCAGAAGTAAGGATTTCAAAATACTAGTGGTAACAATAAATTTGAAAAAAAAAAAAAAAAAAAAAAATATCCAGCCTTCATCTGACATCATGCATCTTACCATCACCGGAGGAAAGGGATATCTGAAGAGCACCTCAATAGGAAATTTTCAAGAATTTTTTGCTGTGACATTAATCTGAGCTGACGGTCCTCGCAAACACATGGATAACACAACCTTCCTCTTCAGAGTACGACATGCTAAATAACCAGCACAGTAATCCAGCTGAAGCGAGACCTGGCTTGCAAACAAGGAGCCTACACTAAGAATAACAAAACCAAAACACCCTCAGCAACTTCAAGTTTACAAGCAAACAACATATGCATTAAGAAGTGGTATTCACTGCTGGAAAAAATTGCTGCCCAGCACCAAGCCTAGGGCAGCTCCTTGCCCTACAGTGTTTCACACACATAGCCATGCATGCAACATCTTTTCCAATGCACCTGCAAGGATGCACAGCTGCTGCTTGGTGAACTAAGCACACTTTTGACACATAATTGAAGGCTGGTGTGAGGCAAATCTTGCAAAAGCAGAGATCAACAGACTGTTTGTACCAAGAGAAGTGGGACAGAGAATTTGATGGGCAGAAATAAATTCGTAAAACCCCACCGTTCAGTATGCTATTACCATGCCAGTAAATGCAATTCACACACTCCAAGCAAGCTGGAATTTGCACTCCTTCTCAAACAACTACACAAGGCATATGCACACAATACAGTTTTTAGGTTCCCTTAGCCGCAGCCAAAAACTCCAGAAAAGCATCCAGCTTCCTCCCCTGATAAACCCATAGAAATAACATGGTCAACACACAGCTCTCACAACACCCTTCTCTCTATGCTGGAGAGACACAGATTCAATGAGTGAACTATTTGGTAGACAAGAAATTGGTTGCATTCAGAGGGTAGTAGTCAACAGCTCAACGTCCAGATAGAGATTGGTGAGAAGTGGTGTCCCTCAGAGGTCCATACAGGAACCAATACTGCTCTTCATCAATGACACAGTATCTTCATCAATGACATAGACAGTTGGATCGAGTGCACCCTCAGCAAGTTTGTCAATGACACTAAGCTGAATAGTGCAATTAACACGCCTGAGGGAAGGGATGCCATCCAGATGTACCTGGACAGGCTTGAGAAGTGTCATCATGTTAACCTCATAAGGTTCAGCAAGGCCAAATGCAGAATCCAGCATCTGGGTCAGGACAGCTCCCAGGATCGATACATGCTGAGGGATGAAGGGATTGAGAACAGCCCTGCTGAAAAGTACTTGGTGGTACTGGTGGGTGAAAAGCTGGATGCAAACTGACGATGTTCACTGACAGCCCACAGAGATAACCATACCCTGGGCTGCATCAAAAGCAGGTTGAAGGAGGTGATTCTGTCCCTCTCTCATGAGACCCTGCCTGGGTTACTGCACCCAACTCTGGAGCCCTCAGCAAACGAAGGACATAAGTCTGTTGGAACACGTCCAGAGGAAGGCCACAAAAATCAAAAGGCTGGACACCTCTGCTATGAGGACAGGCTCAGAGAATTGAGGACAGGCAGAAGAGAAGGCTCCAGGGGGCCCCTTATTGTGACCTTTCAATGCTTAGAAGAGGCTTATAATAAAGATGATGAGGGACTTTTAAGCAGGGGCTGTAGAGACAGGACAAGGGACAATGGTTTTAAACCAAGAGAGGGCAGGTTCAGGCAAGATAAGAGAGAATGTAGAGAAACATTGGTACGGGCTGGGGGCGGGTGGCAGAATGCACAACAAAAACTCAAACTCAAGAACCTAAATAGGAACTACTGCTGGATAACCTGTCAATTTGACCATCTGCAATAGCCATGTATTTCTGATAGATTCATGGGAAATCCATGACTCACTGAAGCCCTGTCGTATCATTCCGTGAAGCCAGCATTTAGTTCTTGATTCAAAGCTCAGTAAGGCCGACTGAAGTCTTTCTTCTGACTTCAAAGGGCATTGTTTTAGTCTCTGGATAAGCAGACAGGTTATCCAAGTTTACTAGATTCCTAAGAGGTTTACACCACACACAACAAAACAAAGATGAAAGAGAAGTAGTATGCACCTGTGAACAGAGCAGAACAGGTATGTCAGACACACACATATATATTAATAACCACATTATTTGCAAAGTTATTAAAATTCCTTTGCTTCTACCATCATCATCAAGTCAATGCAAGCATTCTGGACTGTTAACTGAATGTTTCATCTGAGATATGCATATACAGGATGTCTGGGCAATGAGACTCCTCAGAGCTGTAGAGCAGTAATCAGATTACATTTTGCTAGTTGTATTATGTTCCCTCTCAAAATCCAAATATTTTTCTTATAGCACTAGCATTAGGCATTACATGGCTCTTAGAAGTATGAAGTCCAGTTAATAAGCAAAGTACAGGAAGAGAAGAGTAGCTGTGGCAAGAACACATGTGATTATAAGCTGCAAGTCTAAAAGATGAAGACATTCTGCAGGTGTAGTTAAAAGACATTCAACTGCAACTGCTTTTGCCAGCACAAAGCCAACAGTATTTTTAAAAGCTTAAGGTGGCAGCTACTTCTAGATAGTTTAGGTCTAGAAGTAGGAAAAATAGCCCATTAAATAGCTTTTTGCATGTCGGATTAACTACACAAGTCCAGGCAGCTATACTACTAACACAGGTTAGGACGCCATAACTTTTCCTGGGGCTAAGCCTCCAGTTTTTTCAGGCAGCTAAGAGACTAGAATAAGATCCCTTTAATATTTTAAGAGCACTTTGCATCTTCCAACTTGTTTGCAGGCTTCCTAAATAATGTGTTTCAAGATGCTAATCTTTATACAGGATCACAGAAAAGTCAAGTTTGAAAGATAGTCTAGTTCATCTCCCCTGCTCAAAGGTGGGTCGACTACAGCAGGTTGCTCAGAGCTTTTCCAAATCTGCTTTTGACTATTCACAGTACCAAATTACAATCAAGTATGAATGACTACAAATTATTAGCCTTGCATCTGTTCACAGTAAAGTGACATTTTACTGAGCATGTAATATGTCAGAAGTTCATTAGAGTTGGATCATGTTAACAAAACTTGAGCAGCTGTTTGCAAAATACTTGTATCACTGAGCTACAGCATATATACAAACTGTCCTGACACTAAGACACTGGTAATATAGAGCTTTTTCTCACTAGCAAAAAACTTCATTAGTTCTCAGCCTTCTATTCATTCTACCTTTGTGGTTCTCTCTATACAGATATGCAGTTTTCAAATGCTCCTTTAATCACTGTAGCTCACACAAAGTGGTCAAGCCCAAACATCACCCATCAACATCAACCTCACCCTGCCCAACAAACCTGCTCTCGGGTGACAGAAAGCATCTCCCATGTTGAACACAGAAACTTTCTTATAAAAGTACAATATAAGAAGGCCTCTCCATCCTCACTCCTTCTACCTGCCTGGTCTATGCAGTATTGCAGTAACTTGACCTTTGAACAAGTAAAGGTACCTTCAAGGAAATGCTGAAAGTTCAACTGTCACAACTTTCCCTAAACACCACATGATATTGCTTGGGAAGAATGGCCACTGACACTCATTCGCCTCTGTGTTTAAGTTTCATGGATCTTCAGAAGACATATGGTATGAACTTCAAGGAGATGCAAATGTAGCAGGTAAGGGAGCAAAAAAGGCCTTGACACCTCCCTAATGCTGGGCATTTGCCTGGACTACATGCAATCAGCTTCTTGAAGAATTGAACTAACAAATGTTGCTGGAATAAGGCAATTTATATATGCATTTCAGCTTGATTAACTCCTTCATATTTGCCTGCCTGCTCCCAAAATAAGCATAGGATGAAAAGGCTCAAATTTCCAATAAAATAAAATTTATAGGCATTATATTCTTTAGACAGTACTACAGTACCTATTCACAACAATATTTTTTTTTCTCAGTAAAGACAAGACAACAACCTTCAAACACAAAGACTGGACCACTTATTAAATCCCTCCCTTTAAATGAGTTTTAATTCACAACTTTGACAGCTGGACTGAATTATTTTATTTTTTTTAAATCAGATTAGGCAGGAGTAGCACCAAAAAGGAAGACAGAGGATATAGTGTACCACAGTAAGAACTCATAGACTGCTCATTTATCACATTTTTAATTTATTTTATTTTACATTTAAGACTTACTAATGATAAACAAATAAGTGAAAAAAATACAATTGCTTTTTTCCAACTCTTCCAAGTTCAGGCCTTTGAACTTTTGTGCTCTGTTTAAAGAGACACAAAAGACATGTTTCTACACAACAAAGATTCCTTTCTTGTTACCAATACATTTAAAAATACTAACCTTTTCCAGTTTATATGTGCCAATTAGCCTTTATTCTTCCTACACCGCCTCACTAGTGCTGCTGAATTTTGGTATTTGATTTAGTAATGAGCTGTCAATAAGCTGGCTAGATTCACATTGTGGTTCTTCTGTGCTTACTTACTATGATTTTGTATATTGCTGCTGTAACACCACTGGGTTTGACTCAATTTAAAAAAAAAAAAAATAAAACCAACAACATCAAAAAAACAACAACAACAAAAAAAAACCAACAACAAAAACCCAACAAAACAGGAGGGTTCCTCTTCATCTTTGCAGATGTTTTACATATATTCCTTTTAACAAGGGATCACATGAGGATGGCCAAACCACCCATCCTGGCATGATCGGAACACAGGTGCAAAGTGTTCAGCTTGCCAGGCACTGCTCAGGCTAGCAGGGCAAACCAGGGTTGTGGCCAACCAGTGACTAATCAATGTTTCCTTTCGTACAGCCTCCATCCCTTCCTCCAGCTCTAGACGGGTGAGCAAGCAACAAGCAGGGATAACAAAGTTGACAGGCCTGGGCAGGCAGCACCCAGGAAAAGGAGACACACTTTCCTGTCCCCAGCCTATATTTACAGAAGAGTCATGAGCCCCGTGTCATTCTGTGCTAGTAAGAATATGACTCTAGGGCCAACAGGGCAGAGAAACTCCAAGTGGGTGAGTTAGGTCAAGCCTGCAGGCTGGACCTGATACTTGTTCATACCCAAAGCTGCCTCCCACTTCAAGCACAGGGTTTAATAGCTTTGCACTTGCTATGCAACTACACTGTAAGACTGGTTGATTAAGAGTACAGTTGTTCATAACAACCCAATCTGTGGGTGAACACTGCACACTTGACAGATATGGGACTAGCACCAGAAAAAGTAACATGAATTTATAACTGTCAATGACACTTTATTACTGACCAACAAAGACTGTCTGGGAAGCCAACCAAGATGTTCTCTGCTATGCCCCAGTGTATAATCCTGTTTTAAAAAGTAACAATGTGTTTATTCAAAGTAATCCAACTCCAACTCAGGTTCTTCTACTATACTTCCAGACAACATAGCACAGTTATCATTTAACATGTTCCCTTTCCTTTCTGCTCCAACCACCTGGAGAAGCGGCAAGTTTTTTCTATAATATCTGCAAGTTACCTAGCCTCAAACACTCTGCCAAAGGCACGTGCATCCCACAAGAGCCTAGTTATTCCTTCTCATAGAACAGTTACCAAAATAGTAACTCTGGCCCTACAGCTTCAAAAGTCCCTCCTCTCCCTTTCAGACCTTTCATTTTTTCCTTCCACTTTCTCATACCCTTATCTACTGGTCTTTATTCAGCTTTTCCATTACATTTATAACCTCCATTAAAAAGAGATGCTTCATAACTTACAAACTGATACTGGTCCTCTCACAGAGGGCTCGAGTCCACCAGAACTACAGTTTACCTGAATAAAGTACTTTTTAAGAGTACTCTGAGCACATTACTATTGTCAATAATGAAGAAAAGACAATATTTGACAGCAAGAGGCTCACACTGAACTGACTCAGACAGCAGGTCTTACTCTATACACTGCAAGACTCAGAACATGTTTACCTTCTTCAGTTTTGGATGGGAGAATAAGCTGACTAGAGCAGAGCCTTATGCTGTCTAGAACTGGAGGCATGAAACCAAACAGCTATGGAGCAGAAAATGGGGTGGAAGGTAGGACTCCTGACAGAGGGAAGGAAAAGCAGGAGCCTCAGCACTTGTTTCATGAGGGAGATACGGCTAAATCCTCTGTTCCCAAAAAGAGGTGGTTGAGGAAAACCTATACACTTCAGATAAAAAATTATTACTGAAGAATGCAGTAAGCTGACGGAAAGCTATGATCATGACGATTTGTTTCAGGTTTATTTAATTCAAAACCCAATAAAATAAGGACACTGAGATTATATTTTAAAAAATAATGAAATTTCAGTAGTTGATTTTCTAAATATTTGGGTAAAATGATTAGAGAACATCACTATTTCACTTTTTAGCCAGCATGTATGTGTTTGTCACAATTACCCTGAAAGAAAGCAGTACATGTAGACAGAGTGGACAGCACAGTTTTCAACAATCCCCTCTTCCTTTTTAGGTTAATTGTAGCTTTCAGTGCATAAAACAATTTAAGGGCTGTTTAACGGAGATTCTGTTTTATTATTTTTAAACTTGCCCCACCCAAGTTTTGTTCTCCCACACACTGAGTCCAGAGCACATGGGAACACAGTGGTTTCAACGGAATGTATCCCAGCAATCTTTCTGTTTCAGACCCCCACGTAGTATTTTATATTTCAAAAACTATTGAATGGGCACCTACTACTTAGAACATCAGGCATTAAAAAGAAGTGCCAAGTCTTAATTAACATAGCATATAGATTAAGACAGATTTTATACAACATACCTAACTGCCTCATCACACTGAGATCTGGAACAAAGACTATCCCGCAGGCCAAAATGCTGAAATTTTCATAAGAATTGCAAACTTTTCAACCCACATACAATAGTATAACAAATAGGCATTTCCAGAAATACCAGAAGTTAGAGCTGGCAATTATCACTGGGAAACGCCAGCCTATCTTGGCTTTGCTTCTGACAATAGCTACTTTTTCTGCTAGCTGCACAGTCAATTTTCAACTTTAAAAACACTCTACTATTTTAATTATTCAGCACTGAAGATATTTGGAAACAAATCTCAATTTTAATTTTCCTCTTGTCCAGTCAACAATCTAGCAACTAGAAGAAAATAGGTCGTTGTTAAAATGCAAGGCGTGTTTTTCAGCTGATCTTCAATACACATAGAAAACATTCCTAAAAAATTTCAGTCAGTACTGTTTTTGTTTTAACTGGACTATTTCAAACTTTTCTTTTCCAGCAGAAATACTGAAGAACTTCTGTCTTACTGTGTGGAAAGGTTCATTGTCTCCCATATGAATAAAACCGAAGACAGACTATAAACTAATTCAAGCTCTGAAGTGACAGGATAGTTCCTGATAGTCCACATCTACTTTTTCAAGTGTTATATGTAATAGCTTCTTGCAACAATTAAAATGGTGATGTTTTTAGTTTGTCAGCTTTGGGACATTACCATTAGTAGGCTTTGAGTTTGGTAATGAAGAACAAGAGGTGAGGTAAGAGTGAAGAAAACACAGCTTCTCAGGCAGAAGAGACTATCTGCTTTGTCAAGATATACGTGCAATTTCTGTTGTTTTGTCTACAGACTCAAAGTGAGCACATTCACTACTTACCTTCCAGTCTCAGCATCTGCTCCCACCTAGGCATCCTCTTCACAGATTTCTAGACTACAAGAATCCTCCTGTAACTACACATCACACTCTGACAACACTCACCCCCAAGAAGGATTTCACAGCTATCAAGTCTGTCAAGGAAAAAAGATTCTCCAGTTAATGGAGCTGCCTGCACACACACACAGTGAATCAGGTGAGGTACAGGGGAGCTGAGAAGCAGAAGTACAAAGTGAGGATTCATGATCCCATCTAAGAAGACTCATGATCCCCTCTCTCAACTGTTGCCTATACCAATTCTGTTAATTATCAGAATTAGCAGCCTTATTTACTTGTGTGCTCCTGCAATTCCTTTGCTGGCATGCCCATACCTGTGCTTTTTAGGTCAATAATTTCAGGGTGTGATTTGACAATGCAGCTAAGCCAAGCCATAGTTGCAGAAAAGGATGTCCTGTTGCTCCTACTTTCATCATTCCTTGCAGGGCTGACTCTACAGTAAGACAGAGCATGGAGTTAACCAGATAAAACACACCCCACAGAGTAACTTTCCATCACTTTATATCCCTGAACTGCCTCACTGCAGGATCACATAACTTCAAAACCTGAAGGGCAGAAATGAAAGAAAAGGAAGCAGAGACATTTCCACTGGAAGCTGTAAGACAGCTACAGCTGTAGCTACAGCACCAAAGCAAAGCCCCGCAGCAGGGACAGAGACATATGCACGAATATCAGCAGATGTGCCCACTTGTAATTCAGCCACTCCAGAACAGCTCTAACACACCAGTGCAGTCTCTTATGTGGTCTTCATTCCAGCACAGTTTTACGTTATCAGCTGGAGAAGTGATTGTGTGATTCCTATTTCTCACACACACCTTGAAGACTCATTCCTACTCCTCCCCCTCTTTCTATTTTTTTTATATGCTAACAATGAGGCTAAAGAGAAAGGTATTGTTCCTTCCCCCAAAACGCCTTCAGTCCTACAAAATAAGACATTAAAGATTTCCTCCAGAAAGAAACACAGCGGAGGTGGGATGAGAAAAAGAATTCTTCCATTCCTGCTGACTTTACCTTTATCCCCAATCCAAAAGCACTTACCACCTCTTCTAAATTGTGATACAAATAAGACTAATGCCATAGTTCATATCACCCCCTCTTCCTCCTCCCCACAAATTATAACTAAAGGCAGCTTCTGGAAACTAAAGAGAAGGGTAATATCCCTTGCTTATCTTGCACAAAATATAGAACAGCTCCCGTTGGCTGTTTTGAACTATGCCCTTAAGGTTTGGCTTCAGAACAGAGGAAATCAGACTGTCACGGATTTAGTCCGCTATGCTCTTAGAGCTGCGTATCTAAATTTTAGGTATCTGAAGAATCCTTTGTGGTCAACTTTGTCTCCAGCTAGTAGACAACAGTAGTATCAAAAGAACAATTACTTTCAACAATTCCACTTGGTTTTGGCGAGAGGCATGAGCAAGTTATCAAGGATAGCTAAGTAAGGAATAAGTGAAGCAATTTATAATAGCGGGTGGACTAGCTACAGCAAGATCTAGTTGCATCATGCCTGTCACTTACCCTTTGCTCTGGAGAAGTACGCCAGCCAACTAGCATAAAAGTGTGAATGAAGTCATCCTAACTAACAGGCACACCTAACTTCCATAATACCAAATGTGTTCATGTATCAGCCAAGGGACTGTTCTCATTACCTAAGCAGATGCCTATAAAAAGTTTTACTGGTGTAGGTGAACTCAAAATAGCAATTGCTGCTACTTATTGCAACAAGAGAAGCAATGTCTGACAACAAAATTCTGGCAGTTCTAAATCAAAGGACATATCCAATTATATGAGGCACTGGAGACTTCTGACATTATTTTTATTTGTTGTAAAGTGGACAAGACACTGTGACACTACCTAATTCAGTCTAGTGTCTCGCAAAAACCCAAACACTGCTCAAGCAGTTAAAAGTGTTTCCCTCTGCTCCCAAAGGCTGGTTGATATATCTATCTCATTTGTAGAGGTAGCCTTTTCAGAAAGAGCTCTTGCTAAACTGGAGTAGACTATGCACCAGTGCTGCTGCTACAAAGCCAAAACAACAGCTGCACTAAATGCTCACCTGTAGCTCAAAAGACTTTTTAAGCAGTAATCAGCACATTTGCAGATTACACCAAAACAGCATGTCTACCTTCTTTGCAGCTAGGGAAGTGCATTACAAACCAGCTAAAGACACAACTCTAATGGTGAAACCATCTTTAGGTCAAAGCACAGCCTGTACAACTCCTTACTGCAGCATGTAATTTTATTCCTGAACATCAACACCTCTGAAGAACCTCCACTTCCAAACCCAATGTAGCTTCACCAAACATGGCTGCTCTTGGACCCCTGGGAACCTGGCCGTGTCAAACAACAACACATCATTTATTTCAAAGCAAAAGAGAAGTTTAAGATGAAAGATAAAACATTACATTCTTCATAGATCATGGAGATTTGTTGCTAATTCCACACAAAATCTGGAAAATTACTTAAACACAAAGTCAGCTATTTCACTGACTGCTCACCGCACTACCAACTAAGCATTAACATTAGTGCGTGACAAGAAGTTGGAACGAGTAGCGGTAGGAAAAGACAAGAATAGGCTTAGAGTACAGCAGTTCTGCTGATCCAAGGGAACTTCACTTGCTATACAAGTTCAAGTTTGGATGTCCACTGACACTACTTCTACTAGCAGAGGCAATATATGATCTACAGCCTAATGTCTTTTTAAATGCAGTTCTGAAGAGTCTCCTGCAGGATCTCCACATTTACATCTGTCATCTTCCACTGCTCAAGCCTCATATCTACCTCTCTTGTTGCACTAGAAATGATAAGCCACAGCTGCCCTAAAATGCACAGCTGGTTCTGTATTCTTGCTGACAAAGAAACCTGCCACAGACCAAAGAGACGTTTCGTTAAGTGCTCAAACACCACTGATAAGAATGGTATTATGCCTACACAGGAATATGATTGGGTAGTAAAGTCCTCACTAAACTTAATGCTGTACCTGGAACAAAGTTTCAACCTGCACACCAGCACAAACTCAAATGGAAGTTTTACAGACCCCACACATGCACACGATTCAATTATAGGGAGCAAGGTAGTGAAATACTATTAATTTGCATAACAGAGAATTGCACTCCAAACAGAAAAAGCCTGCTTCATACTGTAATCAGCTGTTGCCTTTGTGCTTGGAGAAAGGTTTTCTTGTCTGTAATTCATTAACCTACAACCTTATCAAGGTGGGAGTGAAGAATTTGTTTCCAGCATGGAAACCAGCAGTCAAACTAAGCAGGAATACTTACGTCACTCTTCCTGAACTTTGCTTTTAAGCTCTTCATGCTGATCACATTCAACCTTCCAAACTTTTGAGGAGCTTTTTATCCTTCTTCAATATCTGAACAAAAAAAGAAAGAAAAATAAGATTCCAACTTGATACCATTCAGTTAACTGGCAGCCAAGTCTGAATTGAATTTGCATACCTATATCACCCTTTGAGGATTTAGCCCTCAAGCTCTGAAAAAGATTAACAGCCAGCTAAGGGAAACTTTTTGTTTCTCCAAACTGAAAAGCAGAAAGATAGAGCAAATCTTTACCAAAAACTCATGTACCAATTTATGCTAGCTACCTCTTGACATAATCAGATCACAGACATGTTCACACCTGTAGCAGCTTTGTCTGCCCACTGCCTATTTTAACATTATCATCAGGGCTGTCATTTGTAAAGTGAAAAAAGTGGAAATAGTATGCAAAGTCATTCATTAAAAGCTCACTGTCTTACAACTGTGAGTCTGCACTGAGTAACAGAATTACTACCACTATTGTATGTACAAGTCTAACAAATTCAAAATTATACTTACACCACGCATGACACATGCTAGGACAGCTCTAGACAACATAGCACATAGAACCATCTGAGCAAGAACAGAAGCTTTCAGTGGAAGAATTGTTTTATATTCCTTCCCAGAAGAAGCTGTATATGTATTCTTGGAGTCATAGCCGGTTTTAATTTGTCAGTGCACTATCACATAGTCATGTCCCCTCTTCCTCCCGTTCAAGTGAAGAAAAGCAGCAGTTGCACAAGCATATACAATAAACATTACAGGCAAGCTGAAAGCTCTCACAGAGGAACAGGGAGCCAGTGCCTAGGGCAAAGTTTCCTACAGAAAGCTTCAGTATACACATATTACCAATCTAAGACAAATGTAACAGTAAACAGCTTGTTAAAGTAGCATGGCAAAGTGTTTTTTCCTAGAGCACAGCAGAAAAATTTAATAGAAGAGCAACTTATATCTGGGCTGGGCAAAGCCATCTAGGTAAAAATTTGCGAATTTCTAATTTTAAGGTAAGCTTACTGAAATAGCCATCCCCTCTCATCTGCAAGTTTTAGCTGCTATATAAATTCCTTCTGAAGGAACAGTTTAAAGTAAAGGATGTTCAGCTGTATAAACTTCCTCCCTACATACTAGAAAAAAAAAAAAAAAAGGAGAAAAATGTTATGAGTCTAGTCAGATAAATAAATAACTCAAATTAGGACTGGAGCATAAATTCAAATAGGCTATGCAGGGTCACTAATCTTTCACATCACTCTTCAGAAACAGTAGATTATAATTTCATAAGCAAAGTGAGATTAAATTGTTTCTTAATATTATGAAGCAAGTTGTTATGTTCTACATGATCACTCTGATGAGTTTTAAAATGCAACTACACAGTATATTTTTGGTGGAATGTATATAAATGCTTCCACAAAACATGATGCTAAGTACCATTCAGGAATAGCAATTAGTGCTAAGTAAACATGTCATTTAGTTCAACCTCATGTTTATCTGACAGCTATTTAAGACAAACACAAAGTACACTTCTTCAAAAACCCAAACAAAGGTAAAATCCCATACACTACATACACACAAATATGTTTCCCACACAACACACACCTCCAGCAGGTAATCTGGATGCTGTAATTCTGCAGGCTGTTAAAATATTATATTTAAATAACTCTAATTAAACAGTCATTCCAAAGTCATATCAGATTCCTGATTGCTTTCAGGTATATGAACAAGGGGTTTCATCTGAAGTTCTTGCTTTTCCTCTTAAGAGTGGGCTTATCACATTTTGTTTAATTCTTTAGCATGCAAAAGGAAAAAACAAAACAAAACAAAAAAACCCACACCCCACAAACACAAACCCAAACAAACAAAAAAAAAACCACTTGCAGAAGTTTTTCATTCCCTCGCTTAAGTGACAATTTCTAAGCTTTTTCCTGGGCTGAACTGAGTATTTGTAAAAAAGTAACAAAAAATAAAATGAAAAAAAGAAAGTTTTATACAGTCAAAAAGACAGAATTACTTTAGGTTGCACTAAGAGAAGCTTACCACTTTATTTCCACTACACCTACTCAAATTTTGAGGAAAGCATTTAAACTGCACAACAGTTGTCATAACCTGCACTGGAAAGGATCCTGAATCTCAGCGAGAGCTCAATAATCTCCTAAATCATTCTCTAGCAACACCAAGGGTGATGAGTATCACAAAGACCAGAAATGCCAGGCTACAGACAAGACACTTAGCTGGCATTTTTTACATACCACAAAACTTTTGGGAGAAACAAAAACTCGACACAGTTTAAAAGAATTTTAAAAGCTAAGAAATATCATAAAACATCCCACAAAATTCAAAACTTAATGTGACTTTAAAGTTAAATATATTTGACAAAAAAAAAAAAAAGTAAAACATTTAATTAGACCGATGAATAAAATATAAAGAAGTCCTATGCATGGGGAACTGAAAACAAAATATCTTTCCACACATCCAGACTGCCAAAGAATTGTCTGCTATAGGCTGTCTTTCCCCTTCCCACCCCCTCAGCTTTTTTAGCTCCCACGAACAAATATTTGTTATAGCTCCCGTGGAAGATAAAGTACCCAACTACAGGGCTATGGGGGAGATGACAACTCCTTGTAAGTATATGCACAGAACAGCTGCAAAGCTGGACTCTTCTATGAGGAACCTCTAGTACAGTCTAATTAATAAGCTTTGCAAGCACTCCTAATATGCAACTTTTCCCCCTTTTGAGGAAGGAAGAAGGGAGGTGAGCTATGTTTCTATTAGAAGCCAACTTATTTTTCCCACAGGATACTTCACCTCTTGCGTAAGTGCATTTTATATATTGAATGTGAAACTTAAGTCCTCAGCATAATTAAAAAAGTATGCACAAGCACACAGAAATGTGATTCCCAAGTTCAGTTTTTTTTCTGTAAGAGACAGTTAAACATAAACATTAAGATTACAGCTTGTGCATTATAATGCACATAATCCTTCAGCTGTAGAGATAAAAACCTGTGAATCAGTGAGGACTGCCTTCTCTTGGCAATGTTTAAAGAAGGAAGTCACCTCTCAAAGGGCGTAATTATTGGAATTGATGCAAAAAGAGGTCAGCACCCTGATTCATCAGAGCTTTATGACAACTGTTCATTCGCCAGAGTGGGGGATAAAGGAAGCACCATTAATATGCTCCCGCTTTACAAGATAGGAAGTGACTACTAGAAATTCACTAGGGAGCATCAAGACATCACAAAATAGTATTTCTGCAATGAATCACAGGTATTAACAAGAAGCAATCTCTACTAGTAGTGGCATTTCCCTGTTTTCAGAACAAATGGTATAATAAATACCGAGCGCTGTCATTTTGTAACTGCAAGTTAGCAGTAGAGAAGTGCTTAACTCCAGGGATTCTCAAACAACTAATGCTTATCGCATGCTTTTAACCATCAGCTCTAAAATTAAGTATCTAGTCCTCTATCTCACCTTCCTTCATCTTAATGTTAAGAAATAGCTTGCAGGAATACAAACCACAGAAAACATCTAGGCTGATGGTAAACCTATGAAGTTAAAACAAGAGATGTTGCAGTGGTGATAATCTTTGTCCTCAACAATTTCATTGTAACTGTGTTTTAATACACAGTACAATCTTTAGGTTTAAATGCAGGAAACAGATTAGGACAATCTTCCCCACTGATTTACAGTAAGATTTGTGGAAACCACAGTAAACAACAATAGTGACTTTCTTTTTACCCCCTCTCATTAATTGCATTAAAATCAGAGCAGGGGCTTTCAAACAATGTTATAATTAACTCCTTGAATGGCCAGAGATCCAGTGATGCAACAGCAGAACTGCCTTAGTTTTACTAAGTAGAAGTTTACAGTAAAATCCTACATTTTGTGCACTGTCCATGATGATGACAGTTATCCTTTAATGGTAAGTGCTGAATTCAATTGTCAAAAAGCTTGCACCTCTTTCAGAACACCCTGAGAAGTCTCAGTCTCAGAAAATGGTCTTTTGCAGCAAACCACAATTCATTCCATCAACTAATTCCCCCTTCCCATTCCCAAAATATCTTTTGGGGTTTTTTGTTTTTTTTGGTTGTTTGTTTTGTAACTTTGCAAGGTTACAGAAAAGAGCTAGAGATTCCATAGCAATGTAAAGAGAAAAAAAAAAAAAATTAAAAGAGGATCTGAAAGAATACTATTGCCGCCATATACTTGCATCTCCTATGTGCGAATACACTTATGCTTACGCTCACAGGAAAGTAATGGCTCCTAGAAGTATCTTCTCGCAAAGCACAACACCACCATTTATTCTCTGGGTGATCACTTTGTATATCACAAGACCTGCTCCGCTCTGACCCAGAAGCACAAGCCTTTGTGGCAACCAGCATTTTTAAGCAGCCAGAGGCATCCACACGAATAGCATCTCTTCTACTGCCTGCCTTCAGTACCCAACTTGTCAAATGCTTCACATTTCTGAGCTCCCCCTCACCTCACATTCAACACCAAGAATATGGCCAAACCCAAGCTTCTTCTTAGCGTTGTCAAAGCCTCAGGACTACCTGGAGACATTAGCCACTGCCCAGCCTCTCTGGTTATTCAGATGTAAATGCAGTAAGCCCACACTGTCCTAGAAAATCCACCCTACACTTCTCTGACTACCTTCTTATTTCCATCCAGTGAACATATTCTTCTCTATTTCTCAGGCCAAAGCATAGAAGCATGTATGCTATGACCAAAATAATGGGAACACTTCCCCATTCTTTACGAACACAGCTCAGTTTTTCCATCTTCAGTAACCCCCCCTCCTATCGTAAGAAATGTCACATGGAACCAATTTTTTTTTAAACTTAATGTCACCTATAAAGACAAATAATTTTTGGCTTGGTTAATCTACTATTACTTACTAATGAAAAAACACGGAAAAATGCACTGAGACGCCCAAGTACTACAAAAGAGTGGGAGTGATTTATATGCAGTTAATCCCACTCTAAACAGAATCAGACATCAAGAGATAGCAAGGGCCTTGGGTAACTTAGTACAATCCCTCTATCTGTTCACAAATCACAGATAAGGATGTGCTCCACTGTACAAATTTAAGCCCCAAAGTTAGAGTTCTGTAGATACTGTATCACTAACAAATCTACAGCAATCACTCCTCCCTCCAGAATCCTTTGCAATATTTTTCTACTCTTACACTTCCTTTTGATACTCAGAATTTGAAAACGCTAAACTTCATTTTTAATGGAGTCAGCTGAAGTGGTACTGGCTTCTGTGGATGTTACACACCCAATACAAACCCAGGAAAGACTGTCAATGTGGGGGATGTATGCAGTTCATTAAAAAGCATTTTCAAAATCAGTTCTTAGGAGAAAGTCTGCATCAACAATGCCTTAGACACAGTGAACTACAGGAGTAGATTAGAGAAAAGTCAAAATGTGATATTGCCCTGATTCATTCACTTGGCCTATTAGACAACACTCCAGGCAAAATCCTAGCTCAACTGAAGTCCAGGCAAATTTGTCATTCACTCACAACATAAACCTTTACACTGTTCTTCCTCCAGTTCTTTTGTCTGGAAGCGTCTGTCAACACACATCCAGCTCACTGAAGAGCACAGTAAAAGAGACAAGACTTGCTGTATGAACCAGGACATGCTGCTGTCCTTCTCTGCATTGAATTTCCCTGTCTCTAAAACAAAATGGCCCTTCCCCCTTACACGCCCCTCAAACCTGAGACCAAGGCGTTTCCGTGTACAATGCTTAGTCCAACAGGGCTAGACTGGAACTGAAGCATCCAGCTACAACTAGAAATAGAGAAAAATTATGCACAGTACCACTTGTGAAGTGCCAGTTCTTAAATGATAAACCCACATGGATAACAGCAGCCAGTGCTTGTCTACTAACTCCTTTCCTAATATTCTGTATGAACCACTCTACCACATGCTCTTCAGAATCAGCAAACATCTGTACAGATACAATGTTACCTATAAAGAGACATATCCATGACCTTATGAATGAATATTCTGAAACAGCCTAAGGCAGAACAGTCATCTATTAGGGCAGGAGCTGGGAAGATGGGAAAATCAATTTAATTTACTTTAAGACACTTACAAGCCCCGTTCCCATACAATGTGCCCTTACACTTTGGAAAGGTCTTATGAGGGTTTCCTACTGTAGTCTAGAAATACCTTCAGAGACTGTGCTAATAACACAGCTCCCCTGTCCAGCTTCCAGGTTCTTGGGTGGACAAAATATTTCAGCTAATGAAAATGCAGTACCTTTTAAAATGTTACCTAGAAATAAAAAGAGAGTTGAGTATATTTCCATCCCCCCTAAAAAAAAGTGCTAGGAATTCAGGTATTTTTTTATCCTGGAAGATTAACAATGCTATAAACTAGCAGAATATCAGCAAGACCAATACCTATATCTTAGTTATAATCACGTGATTTTTATCTGATTTTACTCAGGTTGTCGAAACATGTTCAATAGCAGCAGCCCTATATGTCACACAAATATAGGAGAAGATCTAGTGTTTAAGATACTTCTTCCAGCCTTCAGAGACCAATGAATCTCTAGATCTGCTGCAGTTATCGTGCTGATGTCTCAGGCAAGTCCTCGTAAACAAGGTCCTCAGAAAGCACTCTAGTGTTAAACTCCTCAGAGACATTCCAGGGTATCCCAGCCTTTGGGAATCCAGACATCTGCAATAACCAACAGTAGCTCCTTTCCCCTCAGCAGTTATAAGGAAAAAAGTGGAACAGAACATTCTTTAATCAACTGAAGTTACAGACCAGCACACACGTTGTTTTTTTTCTATTGTAATGACTGAATAAACTCGGCTCCTTGGCTCTCCACCCATTTCCCCTACACATTCAGGTGAAAAAAAACCACACACCTTGTTTTACAGTATTTTGAGTATGAGCAATGGCTTCCAGGCACAAAACCAAAGAGACTACAGCAGCTTTAGAAAATATGTGTAAGTTACTACAGCACTCATCTAAAATTCAAGGTGTGCGTGCAGAGGAAGGACTTGAGTCAAGATCCAACACTTCCCGGCCAAATGCACAATCAGGCCAGATTCTCTCTCCTCCAGAGATGGTTCAAGCTCAGCACACCAACTACTACCACCATCTCCAGGCATTACTGGCCATCCTGTTATGGATTTCAACACAAGGGAAGGATGCGCTTTCACTGCTGTGTATTTCCATTCCAGTTGTACTTGGCAAGTACCTAGACTGGTAGCTAGCCCCAAGTGCCAGGGGAGATCTTCAGTTGCTTCCAGACTTTACTAGACTCACATTTGTCTCTGGCAGTATGACAAAAACAAGCTCAATTACAGCTATTTGCACTACTTCCTCTATAACCTAAAAGTACATTATTAGATGACTCTCAAAACGTAAGCAGCAGCAAGAACTGACAACTCTGAAAACAAGTGCCAAGCTACCTCAAAGGCAGAGCTATCACCTGTGTGTGTTCACAGACAGCTAGACAGCAACTCCAAGGAATGCAGGCAAGTGAACAGGCTTCTCAGACATGCAAGAAGTATGCACACAGCAGGAAAGCCAGTTACTCCAATCTATAACTCCAGAAGATGTTATGGATTGCTGTGCCCCCATCTTGGGATTTTCACTAGTCTGCTATCTCTGCCACTAACCAAGGCACTAAAGCTTTGAACAGATTTGTTCCAGTTTTGCTTGGTTTTCTCCTGTAGTTATTTCAAGCATTAGCCCTGTGCAAAAAGAACTAGCCTACAATCAGTTCTCAAAAGGAACACAATTAGAGTATTGCTGCAGTAGAATTTAGAAATTGCCAACATCTTACACAAGAACTTAGCTTTCACGTTTGTCTACACAGTGCTTCATCCTCAAATGAGGCACACACTCCTTATCAAAGAAGAGAAAAAAAAACCAAAAAAGAAGAAAGAAGAGATGAGGCAAATGAACAATCTCTCTTGTGAAATGCCTACATTGCTTCATGAGATCAGCAGCCTCCCACCTAGTCTCTTCTCTACACTTCATGTCATCCATTTCTTAGTTCGGGACAAGAGAGAGGAGGAGGAGGTAGCATTTTGCTGCTTTGCTAGCAGATGCACTCTTGGAAGAGTGAAGGGAATAGCACAGGGCCAATATTTGTGGAGGCTGGAAAGACAGACATCTGCTACTGCATAGTGACTTATTGGCACTGAGCTTGGCTTCAACTCAAAAGAACCCTGAGCTCACATCATGCCTTGCTGTACTCAAACACTCTCTCACTCTGGTTCATATGGTCGTTATGCAATTCTTCTATTAGTAAATAAAATCTCATTGACAATTTTCCATGAGTGCCCCAAGGCAGGAGCCAAGCAGGTCACTGACAAGATATTTACTGAATTCATTTACTCCTGGCTAATCCAAGACATCAGAAGGCCTTTCCAAAATTACGTATGTGTATTTTTTTGGCATTTGATTTTTTTTTAAAGTAACACACATTAATCTGCAACCCACTGGGACAAAGAGAAGAAAATAAGAAGCTATAGCTTCTACCGAAGTAGCTCTCACTCCACCACATCACAAGCGTCCGTATGGGTTCTGTAATAAGCGTGCCCACATTCACTATAGAAACAAGCCGGGGAATTTGTTAAGATCAAGTAAGGCTGATAAAGCAGATTTTAACTAGTCTTTTCGCGGGGAGAAAGTTAAGAATGTCACAAGTGTCGGCGGGGAACGGGAGGCTGGGCGAGGGAAAGCGGTACCTTTGGCGTGCTCTGTTGGAAGCCAAGAGGCACAGGTTCCCAGTTAAACTCGATCCTAAGCCTTCCTAAAGCAGGCTATTCCGAAGGTTCCTCCTCAGAACAGCTGAACTCCTGTCGGGACCCACACCCACCCCGACCGGGAGCGAAGAGGC
>VZRU01009793.1:75470-89671 GCA_013398155.1 Pedionomus torquatus | reverse complement strand
GTCTTCAAGGAGCCCACCCTCTGCCCCTGGGGTCGGGGGGTTCGTTCCGCCTCTGGGCGCCCTGCGGTCTCCTCGGGAGAAAAAAAACGTATGGAGTTATTCAAGGGGCACGAGCGCTCCGGCTGGCTGAGGGGAGCCCCGGGGGTCAGTTCTCTCCTGCAGCTTCCCCGTGTGTCCCCTTTGCAGAGCCCTGGGCAGGAAGGACTGCTTCTGAGGAAGGAGAAGTGGGGCACTTCTTGTTTAAGAGACAAACTGGTGGCCGCCCAGGTGTTCGGTTGCTTAGCTTTGAGGTTAGAAAGTCACGAGTGGGCTTTGTAGCAGTGCCAAGGTACGCTGTTACTGGACGCGCTCCACAAGTCGGTGTTCCTAGGCCAAGCCCCTCTTGAACCTCCAGAGCATCCTTTCTCAAGTTTTCTGGGAAGCCAACGGCAAACCACCTCCATTCCTCACCAAAAAGACCACAGCGGCCTTCGCCGGCGCAAGGAACTCGGGACACTTCATCTTTGAATTGTTCTGTTAAGTGAGCTGGTGAGCTTCTGCCTGTCATCCCACCACCAGAGTCCTGCTGGAGCTACTCATCTTCTTCCCACCCCATCATGTTCATCTGCTGGTCCCTCTCACCACAACCCCCTTCCCCACCTGAAAAGGTCTCCTTTAATCTCTGTGATCGCTCTTGTCTTCCCTGTTGTTAACCATATCCACACCTTCTAAAGTGGCAAACAGTACAGGGGGGAAATGAGCACTTCAAAACTTTAGATTGTTATTGTAATAGTGGCAAGTATTGTTATTAAACAAATACACTCGATTATCACCAGAAGCATACTTTCCTCTGCTAATCTGCAGTCCTTACCTTGCACAATTTGTTTCGCGTGTGTTTTACCGGCCATCATCATACCAGCAGTTTCCTCTCTTTCTTATAAAAAAATGCACACACCAATGTTAATGTAATAC
This sequence comes from Pedionomus torquatus, assembly GCA_013398155.1. Classification (NCBI taxonomy): domain Eukaryota; kingdom Metazoa; phylum Chordata; class Aves; order Charadriiformes; family Pedionomidae; genus Pedionomus; species Pedionomus torquatus. The sequence goes on along the minus strand of VZRU01009793.1, from coordinate 88,720 downwards.
AGTTAATGCTGAAAATTTAATTTGCACAAAACCCAATAAAAAATAGGAAAATTAAACTTCCTCGGCAATGCTAGCTCAGCAGCTACAAAACATATTGCAATTATTATGCAATTATTTTTAACCCCAGTTATTTTTAAAAGCCAAATACATGTGTACAATATGGGTTGAAAGTCTCTTGCCTGCTTCATCCAACACCAGCAAAATTCCATGTAATCACATGTGACTAACATGAAAGTTATTTAATATGCCAGTACAACTACCTACCTTTTCAATAGTTTGACCGTGTTGAATTCTTATCTCCATTCTCAGCACCAGCATATCATAAAGGTGTTGTTGGTGTATGTTTGCATGGGATGGTCATGCATAATCACACATGAATAATAAATAGTACATTTTAGCTTTGGTATTATAGAATATTCAGTTCTTCATAACTGGGAAATACAGTACTTACTAGTTCCCAAAGAAATATTGTCCATCGTCTCCTTAACTGTGGTCCAGGATAAAGGCTTTGGGCTTTGAAGTGGCAGCTAGGTTGAGCATGTTAAACCAAACTGATCTGTCTGACAGACCCTGACTGCTCTCCAGGATGGTCACCTTGCACAGAAGACTGAGCTTTCATCCCTTCTTTTCTGAGCCCCCTTTTGGGTCCCCCTCCAAGAGCAGGGCATTGCCTCTTATTCAAAACACTGTAATGTGGTTGTGTGGCTGAAGCCCCTGTGGGCAGAGCACAAGATTAGGAGTAAGGACATCTCAGATCTGTTCCTAATTTTGCCCTCAGTGCTCTGTAGAACTGTTGAGATAGTCGTGTTTTTCTACCTGTGCTTCCCACTGTCTACAAATTGAGAACAACTCCATGAGAGTTTTATTAAGTGCTCAGCATGAGCTAACAGAAGTTGTGAGTAAGACAGAGAGAATCTAATCTGCAAGAGACAGAAGGCGGAGCACATCCTACACAAGCAGCTTCTCTCAAAATCTGGGTATTGGCACGTTGGGAGTGTGACACCCTTCCTACGCTGCTCTGTTCCATTGTACAACAGGCATGAGGTGAGTATGGGAGAGGAAGAGAATACTCTCTTCTGTTCAGTTTCTCTTCTGGAAAAGGTGGGGGTGTTGCAGCCAGTCTTGGCTTTGACTGGCAGCCTGCATGATGAAACCACCCGTGCAGTCCCAGCTACTTCTCCAGAAGGGAGAGGCCTGGGAGAGGCCTGGAAGCGGCTTAAAGATGTCTTTAGTCACACCTCTGGTGCACTGGCTTGATAACATCTCCTAATTAGCTTACTTGACATTGTTAATTTTTTTCGATGCTTCTGGCTACTCCCTTCTGTAGAACACAAAGCTCTGGTCACATCTCCACTGAGAAGCTATTTGCAAAGGAAATCACACTCCTGAGCTGGTTCATTGCTTCCCTGCTATCCTTCAAGCAGCTTAAACCTCTTCTATGAGCTGTGAGTGCCATGCTTTCTCTTCACGTGTTGCATTTATTCTAGTCTGATTATTTCTAATCTGAATATAGTTTGTTTTGCATTAACTGTTATTTTTTGCTGATGGATTAAAGAAAGTTTGGGGGCTGTTCTTGGTTTATAGTAACATATTTTTCTTACTCCTTGTAACAAGGAGTTAGAATCCTATTCTAACTAGGGTTAGATCCTGTAACTAGGATCCTGTAACAAGGATTCCTAAATGCAGGAATCTCTGTGGTAACAGATAAGACAGCTAAAAAGTGGGGTTTGTACCTGCTCCCACTAGAGCACTTTCTTTTTTTAAGAACTTGTTAGCAGAGAAAGGAGGTACTTGATGTCTCTTCACAACATGGTATGTTTCAGAAAACTTGGTTTGGATTTTTTCTCTTTTACTGTGGTGTTTATGTAGCACCATCAATGGGCCTGATGGGGCCAACACAGGAAAATACTAAAAATGGGAGAAAGTCACAACTGGAGCTGCTCAGACAGGGCCCTTAACTGGGACAAAATCTTGAGAGAGAGGAAAGCCTACCTAGGGACTACTTTTCCTTTGAAGTAATATTTCAAAGGCTGAAGTCCAGAAATAGTTGCAGGCAATCATCTAGAATATTTAAATTTGCACTTGCTGGTTGCTTTTACCAACCTTCCTTCTTCTTTGTGGTTTCTACATCTATGCTCTCTTATTGGCACCCTTCTACATGGAGTTCCAGCCTATGATTTGTTTGACTTCTTCATAGTTACAGGCACTATTTCTAGGAAAGCTCCAGATAGTCAGTTGTTTTGCCCTTGAGATTGTTCATGCGCCACAGGGCGCTGCTTTGCCATGGCCATAATGGGCACTTTGAGGCTGGGCTGCCTTTAACTGGGCCCTATAAATCTGAATATTCTTTCTCTGCCACAGGGGCAGAAATCAAGAACACACAGAGGAGGCCAGGCTGTGTCACTGTTGCTAAATCCTTCAGGGTTGTCACAGGAGAGATCAGCTGGACTTTGGGGAGGCTGCCTCAATCAGCAGCTTTACCTGGGTCAGACTGAATGGATCATTTCCAGTTAGGAAAGAGAACAGTCCTCCAGAAATATAGCTTACTCTTCTCTCCCTGTGAGAGGAAGGACATTGTCTGCCTCCGGATATATTTTTCATTTTAAGTTTGTAGCCACAAAAGGAATTAATGCAATCCGTCTTAACTTCAAAGAGTAAAAATTCTCTTCTTTGTTGCTTTCACTTTCTCACGTTATTATGGAAATCTTAGTGTCTTTGATATGAATGTACTTTCTGTAGGTTTAACTAGGAGAAAAATATTTTCTTGGCCTTTTCACTAACATCCAGTGTAAAACAAGTTTATCTTGTACATCTTCCCTGTGGGGACCACAGCTTGAAGCTGCAGCAAGTCTGATTGATAATCTAATGCAGCTTTCCCATAGACACTTAAGCTCAGAATTATTCCATAACATATTTCATTCTTAGATTATTTTAAAAGCACAAGTCCATGGAAACAACAAAAGAGGATTACGCACTCCTTACACAAGCAGATTGTGCCTGAAATGGCAGAGCGTCTATGTGAATATTTTAAAAAGGAAAAAGTGCTTCTTTTCTTCTTGTAGAAAAACTCAGCAAGCAGAAGGGCAGCTGTCCAAATCATCAACAAGACCTTTGGAGGTAAAGAGCAGAGCTTTGTTAAAAGTCTACCCTGGAATCAACAGAGTGTATTTCAGGTCTCTATACCATTAATGAACTGGCTTTATGTATCATCCTCTGCTTTGTTTTTTCTAATGAGAGTGTTTCATTCTCACCTGCAGAGCCGCTCCTCCATGGGGCTGTGGGAACTGTGTGTTTCAGCTTGCACAACCTTCCCCCAGTTTCCTGCGAGAGGAAGATTTTCTTGCTGCCTGGCTCCACAGATACAGCTGTGGAAATCAATGATCACTCAGGAGAAAATCTCATGCTTCCCAGTCCCTGAACAACCTAGAGGCTTCCCTGCAAACCTGAAGGTTGAGACTTCCCAAAAGCCTGGTGGGAACACCTGTGTGAAGCCACCAAACTTACCGGAGGTGAGGGAGAACACACCTTGTGGAGAGCTGGCTTTCACCTCTCGGCAAATATAAAGGGCTCTTTGAAGGCACACCACTGATAGTCCTGAAAGGCCAGTTGCCCAAGAACAACCATGAAGAAGATTATACTAATCTGAGGATCACAAAAGAGTGAAATCCCTAGTATTCAATTACCCTGGAGAGTACCTTGATTTTGTTTTAATAGCATGAAAGTCAAAGCAGTTCCCACAGGAAGAGGCAGTTACATGCCATGTTTACTCCATACCATGCAGGGAGTTGCTTTGTCTCTTCTCTTGCTCTAGGGTTTCTATTCCATTCAGAATTTGTAAATCAATTTCCTCTTCTCATTGAAACCGAAGAAATCCACATTCCTGCATATTTTACAGGACTATTTGCATTACAGAGAGACCAAGCACCTTGCACATGGCATTTCAAACTGCTTATTTTTTTGTATTTGCTCCATACGTGATTTCTTAATGTACTTGGCATCTGCAAGATGAAACTGCAGTTCTGTCCCACGCTGTATTCCCATGACACAATTTCTGCTGCTGATTTTGTTGTGGAGGTGCAAAAATCCCATATGCATTCTATCTTTGTTGTCACTCTTACAGCTTTTGAAAAAGAAGTTTCCTTATATCTCCAAAAGAACCAAATCTCCCTGTCTCAGTCATTTGTTTTGTTTTTTACAGAAACCTCCAGACCATTTTTTTTTCTGAGACTTCATTTATCTTGAAGCTTTAAGATCTTTCTTTTGTATGTATAAATCGAAACTTTTTAAAAAAAAAAAAAAAAGGAAAAGGAGAATCCAAAATTTCTTTCGCTTATATCACTATAATCAAACTAACAATTTGTTTGTGTTTGATTCATATTTGCAGGCAAAACCTTCTGCCTCTGCTGCGACTGGTGTAAAAGGGCATTAGACTTTCTTTTCTACTTCTCAGACATGGTTGTACCATTTCTCCTGGATCACAAGAGAAAAATATCAAAGGGTTGGAAAGTGGGATGGGATCCAAGCCAAGACTCTGTGATTTAGTGTGCAGACCTTGGAGATTTCTGCACTTTGCATGAGGACAGACATCTTATGTGATCCTGCTCCAGCAGAGAGGCTTTGCATAAGGTCTTCTACAAATTAAGCACGTGATTATCACCAGATATGCAGTAAATGAAGGAGTGAGGGTAAATCTTTGATATTCTGTACCAGTTCTCTACAGATCATGACAAATTAAAGGATCACAGAGTAATGCAGTATAAAACATCCAGTGTAAAACAAGAAGATTATAAATGGAAGATTATTAATGGAAGATTATAAATATGGACCTGAGGACAATGTTTCATGAAGTGATGTGATCTAGGTTTGGTATTATCGATATTAAAAAAAGCCAAACCCACGTTCTTCAGCGAGGTGAAGAATTCCACTAAATAGAAATCATTCATACCTTTTTGAAGTGATTTCTTTAAAGTGATTTCTTATATCTAATAAAATTATTTCCACATGGAATATTGTGTATTTGTGCAATGCCGTGGCTGAAATTTCCTCCATTCTCACAGTTTTACACCATGCTCTTCCTCTTCTGCTTGAATATTCAATCTCACTTTGTTGCCTTCTGCCAAAGTAGTGTCAATCCATCTGTTTAGTGGGTTCCTTTCACCACAGACCAGTCTGTTGCTTTCCAGATACACCGAACACACCGCAAGCCTTCATTTCCTAGGAACCTTTCTTTAGAAGTTGTTCCTCTGCCTCTCCTCCCATTCCAGGTGGAGAGCTGGGGCATATACTGGTCTGGTCATCACCAACACTGTCCCACCAAACAGACTCTGTCTGGTAAGGCTGAGAGGAGGGTTTTGTCTCCCAAGCCTCGGTATGTGAACCTCTTTTATTCTTTTGTTAGAGACCTGGCACCTGAGAATGAAGACACGCAGGCAGTAATCATTTTCTTCACAGTTGGTGAGCATTTGGAAGCTGAAAGAATGCAAAAGAACTCAACAAAATGAATAGTCGTGACTGTGGGAGGGGGCCAGCAGCCCACTGCAGGCTTGGAGCCTTTCCAGAATGCATTAGCCAGCTAAGTGGATACGGGAATATGAGGAGAATCCAACAATGTGCATGTGCACATTGATCCAATCCATGTGCACATCAGTGCAAACACGGAGGTGGTGTGTGCTGATCTGATCCCAGGTTAAATGTGTTCAGATTGAAGGCAGATCATGTTTGTGCTGAGGGATGCCTAGCCATGGACAAACTCTGGTAATTAGCTTGAAACCATAGTTTATGCTGTAACTGGTGGTATGCTGAGATCCTAGAAATAAGACTCTCATCTACGACTTACGTTTCGGATCAGCATCTCAGAGTGTCTTACTGTGGTCTCCAAGAAACAGAAAGTACAGATTTCAATTCACACATACTGGTTCTTCCAGTTGCAAACTTTTATGGAGTTTGATGTCCTGTCCAAGAAATGAGAATAGAGCACCTTTTTTGCAAGAGTGGCAATGTATACACAAAATTCTGAGCTTACAAAGGGACCTGGTGGTACCCACCACTGAGGAAATATGGACCCCGACTATGGAACATGTTAAGCTTTTGTCCTGGTCTGGTCTTGCAGGCCATGGCAGCGAGAGCTTGGCTGACAGTCTGGTGCTGCTTCCATTTCCTTTAGCTTTCAGGTTGAATAAACATCATTAAATATAAAAAAAATGAGCATTTGTTTCTAGTGAGTTACTAGTTACTTCCTTCTGTTACCCTGGAAGGAAAAATACTACTACTGAGATATATGGATACACTTTATTAATCAACTTTTAAGTGCATTTGAAAATAAAAGCCGAGAAAATACAGCCTCAGGTTGAAATTATTACTGGAAGGAATGGAACCATTTACAATAAAATGTTATAATAAAGCACAAAGAACAATTAAGATAGAATTGTTTACTTGGGTACTTGCCATTTTGTTTTACTTTGCAATTTTAAAACACAAATCTGTTTTGTAAATAAACACTGGATACTTATTAGCAGTAAGGATGTTGTCAATTCCATAAGTAGCTGAATAACAAAAGTATAGCTACAATTAGATACTGAAGAGTGGAGACAGATGGACACAGCAAACATTTTTTCTTTGAACATTAGATAGTTGGTACTTGTTGGAATGAAGTAAATACCAAGTACCTTAAAATAATTTTTATTGCCTTTTCTCAGTATTTGTTTCTGCAACCATTTGTGAAACCAAGAGGTTTTTGTTTAGAAAATTCAAAGAACAGAACAGTCTTGAGAACATCTGTGCATATGAAGGCACATAAGATGAATTCTAAACCATAATTTTCTGCCATTTTCTCAAAAAGGACAAGGTGGCCTTCCCCTTTTTATCAAATGAGCCAAATTTTGCCTTCGAAACTCTACAAAAGCATCAGTTTCTTTATGGAGCTATCCCTGAGGATAGCCCTATAATTGAACCACTTTGTCAAATGGTATATTGAAGTTATTAATTGTAAATATTTTAAATGAAGGTGCTAAACCTTCGAATTTGGATGTATTTGTATTTCTGTCATTAATTGAGCCCATATCTGTTCTCTGTGTATTCCTGCTGGGCAAAAGTCTTCGTCTCTACTTTTCTGACTTTTGGAACAAATCTCATATACATCTTTTTGTCTCATTAAATTTCCAAAAAGTTAATATTCAGCTCAAAATGCATCACTTACTTACAATTTCATTAAATCAGTCCTAAATTCAGCCTTGGTATATTCCAGAATAATGCTTAAGTTTTGTTCTGCTCCTCTGGATGTTCTAAAGTGCAGTTCGTACACAAGTAGTATGCAGAATGAAATTGCAATGGTGTTCACAATGATTGTGTCTGGAAAATGTATCCTTCAAAGGTTGCAATGAGGTGGTAGCTGGCTGCAACAGGATGCTGACTGGTGAACAAGGTACTGACTGCATCCTTTAACATGTTCTGTGCTTTGAGTGATTTGTTTGCAGCACTGAAGAAAGTGCTGAAGAAAAGCAAATATGTCCCTTTGCTTTGAGAGTCTTTATTGATGTAATTCATGGAGTGGGAAATTCCCTTAGGAATGTCAGTCTTAACTTTTAATTTAATTTTCATTTTTATTTCTGACAGAGCTTCCATGCAGCTTCTCAAATTCCTGTCACTTCTTTGCCAGCATCATTCCTTCCCAAGACTCTGCTGTCAGATCTGGGAACCTGACCATCCCACCTGCTGTCCTTTGGATATATCATATCAGACCTTCTTTCCTTAGTGAGGAATGAATATTATACAAGTGAATAGAAAGGCTCAGTGAAAGACATGTTCCAAGCCAGAATGACAACCTCCTGTGCTTGCTTTTCCAAGCCATTTGGAGCCTGGGCCCCTGTATTTACACTACACGCAACTGGGAGTTTGTCCTTCTGACTACGCTCAGTCTTGTCCCCTGAGCAAAGTTTCCCCAACACAGGTGGTTCAAAGACATCCATAGTACAGACCGTTGATTTAGACCCATATATCCACCCCTGCTCCTTTCCCCAGCCTCTTCCCCCCACAGGGAGTTGGATCTTGTTTAAAGGGTGTCTGGGATGGAGCTTCTTCTGAAACCAATTCATATGCACCAGAGTTGTTCTGCAAGACAAACCATGATGGCAGCTCCATTCTCAAGCCACACCAAACTAAAATGTTAATGTAGACTCAGTCAAAGCTTCTTGACTTATTTTGAATTTGTTTACTTTAACTTCATTTAGGAATCAAACCAGAACAGTCCCTTTATCTTGCTACACAATAGCAAATGCCTGTCCAAATCCCCTTTCTGCGGGTGAGGAGGTATGATTGCATGATGCGTATCAGTGTATGAAAGCTATATCAAATTAAATTTAATCCATACCATGCCAAAAGGACTTTAAATCTCAGTTTAATTCATGATAGAGTGAGATTGCCATCAGTATTTAGCAGAATTTAATCTACAAAGTAGCATATATTGCCTGACACAACTGGTATCCAAAGAAGCATTTATCCATTAGGCATGGCTTCATGCTTCACTAGTACCGAAAGAAAGCAAAGGATGTGATATTCCTCATAAAAGGCATAATTGAGCTAATAGGAACATTTGTTTAAACAAGTTCCTTACAATGTTGCAATTAATGCCTACAATCAGTATGAAGAATTATACAACTTCTTGCTCTGTATGCTTTTGGGTTTTTTTTTTTGCATGTTTTTCTTGTCCTGCATAGTTAGAGAACAGTCTCTTCCCTTCAGTTGATCATCAGTTTGTGCCCAGTCTCTGGGTAGGAACATTAACAGAGAGTTCTGCTTTGCAACCTTCATGCTGTACTTTGGAATTGCATTTATTAACATTAACTTTTTTATTTCATGAGGATGCTAATTATTCAAGAACTTTGTGCAAAATTACAAATCTAAACTTTTTTTTGCCAATTTAATACAATAGATTGTGATATTTTTTAACAGGCAAATTTATGTTATTTATTGCATGTAAAGTTCCTTTAAAGTGGATCCAATTACATTTTCACTGTTTTACTTGCCTTAGTGTAAATAAGAACCTATCCATCTGTTCTGTTCTTCAGCTAATATTAAGTAGATATCTGGTCCTGGAGCCAGATGTGCTGTCATTTACATGGTTACAGCTCCAAGTAACATTAAACCAGTTTAGAGATCGGATCTTTAGGTATTATCTCATTATTAAAACTAATTACGGGAGAGTTATAAAAGCTGAGTAAGCTCTGAATCATAAGATCATGACTGAATCCTTTACCAGCATTCCAGCCATACCAGTATAGATGGCAGATTGGACTGCTTCTTTTCATGGTTGCAAGTTTTTAATTCTCCTTACTTACAAACTACAAAATTCAGGCTTTGAATTTACAGTCTCTAAAACAACATACAATTGACTGGAACCCCTATTAATCCAAAATCAGGATGTGCCATTAACACGGAGCTACTTATCTGATTATGTACCTGCTTATTGAGTTAGGTTGCATCACAAAAGATCAGCTCAAAACTGGTTAAGTACACAGCTAAGCCAGCCACATCTTTGCACAGAAATGTTACAATACTTGTTAGCAAAAGGAAATTGTTCTTATAAATTGTACTGTCAAAAAGAATTTCTTTTACTGCATATCCCATCAACTAATAATCGTTGGAGTACTCAGTCTGGAGCTGCAGAAGAGGTTTATTGCTACTTCCTGGTCCTTGAAATTCTCAAAGGGCAAGCATTTATTTGCAGAATTAAAATGAAAAAACACAGATGGCCAGTGTTGATAACCATAGTAAAAGCAGTTAGGGGCCAATCCTGGAAACATTTACTTACTCAGATAGCCTCTTCTCACGCAAATAGTTCTATTAAAATAAAACAGATTTACAGACATAAGAAAGGGCCAAAATGCATCAACATCAGAAAAGTATCTAAAACCTGTAGCTATATGTGTATTATGTCTAGTTGAAAGCATTCCCACACATCGTCATAATCTTCAATCTTTTTATTTCATGAAAATGTATCAATCTAAGCTTTTCCTTTCCCTGCTACAAATGTGATCTGAAGATAGGCAAGAGAGAGTGAGTGCAGTTTATCAATCTCCAGGCAGCGGCAGGTTGAGACTCTATTGGTGGCTAGTCAATAAGATCAATTTATGTTTAATTAAATTTTAGTCAGTAGGAACAACTCCTANATATATATATATGAACAATATTAAATGCTTCTATTGAATACTGGGGCAGCATCTATTAAACTGGAAATTCAAGTGTATAAGAGTCTTTCATAGACTATCTCCTTAGGGCTATAAAACAAGTTGTGAGAAATCCTTGGTAGCATCAAGACCATCCATTAAAGATCATTTATGGTGACAGTTCCTTTGACTGATCAGAGGACAATTGGGGTTTCATAGCCATGCATGTGAAGAAATGCCCTGCATTCAAAATTTTCCTCTGGTATATGTGTAAATTTTTGAGAAGACCCTGCGTCCATCAGGGGTTTTTTATATGGTTTCCATTAGCAATGACAATAATTGATGAAATAGGTTCCTCTAGTTCCTTCTCTCCCTTCTCCCTCCCCCACATCTTTTGTCTTTTGGTCTCCAGCCCATTTGCTCCCTCTTTGTCTGGAATTTTTCCTTTACACCTCCCCTTCATCCCTTTGCCCTCTTCCATGACCTGTGTTGTCTTTTCCCTGTGTGGTTTGCCCCCCTGTTTGCCTCTGTTTCTCCCTCCTGCTCTTGTTTTAACACTGTCTCTCTCCTCCCCTGTTCTCACCCCTTCCACCTGTCGTTTCTTCCCAGGTATTGAATCAGAGAGGGCAGCCTGAGTGATGAGAATCAGCTTTTCTAAGGCTGCTGATTGTGGACTGATTTTTTCAATGACAACATTTTAATTAGTATGTCTAGATTTATACCCAAGCCTAAGTACCTCTAGACTGAGTACAGTCATATTGTAGAACAGACAACCAGAAAAAATAAAGCTTCTATCTATCAGTTGATCTGACTAATTATCCAAGCTATCACTGCTCAAAACATACTACCTTCCCAGAGCCCAGATCTTCTTGCTTTCCTCCCATTATTTACCTACAAAAGCAGAAGGGCACTTGAGAATGCCCTGGAAGTCAAGCAAATGTGAACAAAAATGGTAAAACTGATGGTAAATTCTCGCTATCTAACAAGCCAAAGTGGGCATGATTTCCAGGGATGAAGAGAATACAGTTTGCCCCTGGGCTTCCCCACCAGCTCATCAGGTAGCTATGGCTGACCTCACATATACTTTTATAATTTTAATTATTTATGCATTTGGAAACTTCTTTACGTTGCTGTGCCAATAGGGAACCTCTTGGAAAGTGAACCTCTGAGTAGTTGTAAATTACATTAATATCTCAGACTGATGAAATGAGGCATCAGAGGCAAGTGGTTGCTGGCACCTGGAATTCAGCACAAATTCAGGAAGGAATTTTCAAGAGCGGATGGATGCCTCTCTAGGAGAGGAGCTTTAGCTGTTGCAAGTTACTGGACTTGGTAAAAGTTTAACTGAGTGAAATTCTGTGATGCAGTCTATGCCTGTCGTGAGACGGAATGCTCACGATTATCACTTCTAATCATAAAAATCCATCCATTTCTACTTTTTTTTTTTTTTTCATTTTTTCTGCAGATCTTTACATTTCTGTTTATTTGCTTGCAAGCAACTCTAAAAGATACAGCATTCTTACAACACTAGGAGAATAAAGATACAGTAATATTCTTTGTGCGGTTTCCTATTTACCTTTGGACAGGATTTACCTAAAAAATCATGAATAACCGTTTAATATGTGGAAAAAATGTTTGAAGGACTGTCAGTCTGAGCTTGATGGTCTTGTTTCTTACTTATAAACTCTGATGTTTCCAAAGCAGATTTTGAACAGAAACTTCATGTTTATACCCAGCTCAGTTGCTCTGATTAACTTAGTTCTTTGAGGTACAGCTCCTTTCAGGAGAGTTTTACCCCTGTTCCTGCACCCCAGCTTCTAAATTACCCCACTTAATATAAGTAAGGGATAACAATCTGGGAGATGGAAAATACTGGATAACTGTGTGATTATGGGTTGAATTCTCTGAAAATATTTTTAAAAGCAATAATAAAAAAGTGGAAGTCACAACTTACTGCTATAAAGATGTCACTCAAATGTGGTTTCTTTTCCTGTGAAGAAAAAGAAGTTCCTTAGGAACTTAGGTCTAGACTGGGATTTCTTAAAGTTTTCATGCTGGGTAGATAAGCAGAATGATTATGATATTAGCTAGGGGCTGAGTCAGAAAATTTTCCTGTACAGCCTCAAATAAAAGATCCCTCTGTGGCTGTTACAAGGTTTGGCAAACTGGGAGGAGGAGAAGGGGTTAGGAGAACACGTTTGGAAACCCTCAAGCTAATGATAACCCTGATCTGGATCAGTTATAAAAACGCAAAGGTCATACTCCAGTAAAACTTCCACATTGGACTGAAAGACGCAGGTTTTGAAATGCAGGGGACGGTTTTACCTGGGTTATTTCCATAAACACTGCAAAAACGTGTACGGTGTGGCCCCTCAAGAAATCGCTTCAATTTGGCTGGGGAGGGTGTAAGCTGTGAGCCCACCTCCCCAGCTTGGAGTGTGCAATGGGAACTCTTCATGCTGGCCTTACCACTGAGGAAAAATAATCAGGATGTGTAACTAAAAATTGAACTGTGTGTGCACTTTTGAGCTGTGCATGTCTGGTTTATGAATACAGCATAATCAACCTGAATGTGAAATGAAAACTTGTAGCACAGATTTTGGGGCAAGCAAGAGGGTGGGGGAGAAGTTTAAAAACATATTGTTTGAGTTAATATTTCTTAACTTCCTTAACATTTAAGCAGGTCAGAAAAGTCAGAAAATTTTCAGCAAATACTTTTCTTTTATGTGCGTACGTGGACAGATATTTATTGCAGCCTGTTTGTGACCATAACAGCATGCTGCTAACACTGAGAATACATTATATAGGGGGTGTTGGAGAGTGTTTTCTTGGTATGAAAAAACAAATAACAATCTTTCAGATATAAAAAATATCTCAGTTCATAAGAATGTGCTGAACAGAGATTGAGCATTTATTATTTTTCTTGTTGTTGTTCTGCTTTCCAAATGGGGCTTTTCAATTTTTTTCTTCTTTTTCTCCCTAATCATGTTTCAAGGCTTTTCTTTGTGGCTCCTCGTCCCATCTTTTTTGTATTTTTCCTACACACTGTCTAATTTCCACCTCTTCCTTCTCTGATTTCCTCTCATTGCC
>VZRU01009793.1:57720-75436 GCA_013398155.1 Pedionomus torquatus | reverse complement strand
TGATTTCCTCTCATTGCCTCTTGCTAGAGGTGTTCTTCTAAAAATAATAATACAACTACAGAAAAATAGGTTAGTCAGGTCCATGTAACCGTAGATTCCTACCATTTTCACACATCCTTCACTTTCTTCAATTCCCTTGGGCAGTCTGTGACTCTGCAAAGCACCCTATAGTCACTGCATGAGAATCGGAGATCTGTGCCCAAAACAGCCCATGGTCAAGCTGTCTGTCAGGGGTGGGTGGGTGGTGGATGCTGGCACTTGCATGAGGGTGAACACGCTCTGCTATAGACCTCTGGTAAAGTGCTGAAGCCCCACAAATACCAAAGCAGAATGAAAGATTTTGGCTCAGGGCTCAGGTCTGTGGTTCGGCCATGGTTAGTTTACTAATGCAAAAGCCCAAAGTGAGTTGTTCCCAAGATGCAGTTTATGCCCACTGCTGCTTTTCCCCACTGACCCTTGTATCCAGAGGGGATGCAAAGTGCCTGCAAGTCTCCCAGAATTTAGACTATAAGGAAATCTGCAATCTCACTACATATTTTCACACCAACTAGTTTCTGACCTGCTGTCATTTATTCTTTTCTTAAACGTACTCCTGCAATGTACACTTAATGAGGTTGAAAAGTTTTAGCGTTTTTACCCTTAGTGTTTCTTGGTGTTCAACAATTGCTTGAGTGAAAAAGCTTGGTCATAGCCAGTAACAGTACAGAGAGTCTTATGTTACCTGGTGGGCTGCAGCTGATCTACTACCTATAGTCAGCATCAAGACAAAGGGGATGTAGACCCAGTAAGTGTGCCAAGCTGACAAACAAAAAGGAGAACATGGATCTGAAAGACTGAATAAACAGTAGATGTGGCATTTCTATTGAAGTGCCACAAAAAGGAAAAGTATTGTACAGCAAAAGTGCAAGAAAGCAAGGAAGGTTGTTCTGCAGTGTTTCACGGGTGTTGATGCACATTCCTGGCACCAGCCGTGAAACAGTTCTGGCAGGCTGGCTTCTAGAGCTTACCTTTGCAAGAGACTAAAGGTAAATTCATATATCCTCATTGTGCATATTAGTTTTTTAAAGTCCTTCCTTGATGTTCAGGAAGGCTCCTCTGTTGATTCAGTGCAATCACAGACTCTATAGACAGAAATTGCTGATGCATTGAAATCAGTCTGCCTGTGATCCCCCTCCCCCTTCACAAACAGCGCAGTAAATCCTGATTTAGTTCCAGAGACCGGCTGTGGAGAACTGCTTTTAGAGTCCTTACAAGTTCCAGTGTCCTCATATTACAAGAAACATAAAAGGCAGTGACCCCAGGAGTCTGCATCTCCTACCAGACCATGGGGGAGGTGGGTAAAAAGGGAGTTCCCCATCTGCAGTTTGTAACAAAATCAGGTATTTGTGTGTCTGTCTAATTACAGAAGGGAATTGCTGACCTTCAGCAACTGACCTTGCCCTTTGTCAGTCCCCTTTTTCCTTTTCCTGCATCCCTGAGGCCCTGCATCTTGTCACGCCTACCCTGAAGGTGATCAATAATGTATTGAGCTTGCATTGATTCAGTTCAGCCTCGTCACAGATGGCAGCAGCACTGATAGGGGAGGAGGCTGCTTTGGGAGCAGAATAACCATTTTCAGCCCATCACCCTCAGCTGGGAAAGACACGTTTTTTGAGTTATGAAAGCCTGGGCCCAGATGCTAGTGGGTATGTAAAAGCTGCGTATCTTGATACTTGGGAGGAAAACCAGAAAGATGCTAAATGAGGCACATCTTCTGATCTCTTACAATTAAGAGTGCTTGACTTGTGAAAATCGTACAATTGTTGCTTCACCTTTAGCTTGGACAGGCGGGCACACACAACCTGTAAACAACGTGCTGGAGAACTCCCAAGTTCTTAAGGGAATAGGCAAGTTAGTCTCAAGCAGTATCAGCCCAAATAAAACAGAAATGAAAGCCACAGAGCTGGACTTCATTTTCAAAGGGAATTTGAGCTGCCAGCCACCTAATTATGTTTACATGTTTCTCTGCCCAAAATGCAAGTCATGGTACACTGGTGAAACGGGAAACTTTCACATTCCACAGGGTCCAGACATCACAGAAACAACCATGAAAAGTTCACACGGCAGGTCAGCTTATCCTGCATTGCTTCAGTGAGGCACCATGTGTTTGTGAACTGGGAAACTCGTTGTCAGTGCAGCCCTGGGAGGACTGCAGACACACCAGAAAATGTGCCAAAACACTTCCTGGGGCTGTGTGGCTGTGCAAGTGAGTTGCTGTTTAATACCATTAGCTGTCTAATATAAATGTACTCACTATTAACTGAGAATATTACAGTTATATAATCCCTGCTTAATCTGATTTTCAGTTGTCAGATACCCGTTATTAGAGATACAGTACTGTTCCCAGCTTGTCCTATTTCCTTGACGTAGTAGTGCTTCAAAGTAATAAATGTCAANAAAAAAAAAAAAAAAAAAAGAGTAAAAAAATCTCTTGCTTTCCAGGCATGACCAGAGGCCCATTTAGCCTTCAGCCTTTGTTATTCTGAGTACATTCATCAAATAGAGGGTTTAAATTAGAGAGGAACCAGAATCAGAAACCTGGATCCCCACCAACACTATAACCTCGGGCATGCTTCAGTTATTTTCAAAGCGTTTCAGCTGGACCACTTTCTATAAAAAAGACCAGACCTAAACCCTCTATCTGGACATGCTGAAACTGCAAAGGGATTCAGTTTCAGGTCTAAAGGACATAACTTGAGCTTGCAAAGAGCTGAAGGCAAGCCTATCATTACAAAAAAGTGACTTTGGGTGACTCCGTTTTTGGGTGTTGGCTAGGAGCTAAAATTAAAGCTCATAATTTTTTAATGTGAGTGCTTGAAACATTTTGAACATCCAGTAATTTTAGAGAGATTTATACCTTAGATCACTTATTACTGTTTAAATTCCATTTCCTCCGCAGAACTGTTTAGCAGTCGCCAGGACTTATTTGGATTTCATTGTTTCACATTTAACTGATGGATTTAATAACAGAAGGATGGTGATACTGTATATATTAGCTCATCTGTCACACTTTAAAGTATTTGGTTATCTAACTCAATATGTACAACGTTCTGCTTTACAATTTTGTCAGCAATACAACTTGTATCATTCACTCAGAGAAGATCACTGAGGTCTTACATGTCAATATGCAGTAAATAAATCCTATGAGCGTGCAACTGTCTAGGCATTTTGTCACCACAAGTAGACGTATCCTGAGCTTTTGTCTTGTAATCCAGAGAGTGTCCTGGAAAAAACAAGCCATTTACCATTTTGGATAAGATGTTCCTTTAGCCTGCAACAGCAGCTGGCATGTTGTGTAAAATGTCCCTTTGCAGAGCTCCCCAGTCTAAGCATTTTGTAACAATTAAGGGTGGCCAAAATTTTGATCAGGCTTGTGCTGTCTGAACCACACCTCTGGGGACAAGGAAATTGCCCTTATGTAAATGGCAACAGATCTGAAGCCCAAAGTGACGTCTATCTTAAAGTTAAACCAGTTTCAGTACCTTTTCAACATTGATTACACTACTGCCTTTCGAGCTAGATGTTGTGTCCATGAAACTCTGCTACAACCTTTCAGCAGAGCAGTCTATACTTGGTTCCAACTGTCCTTAAAACAGCACTACACTAGACTTCTGCTGTAACACTCTTAGTGTTTACTGGTGTTTCTCTGCTAATGGCTGTGCTTTTTATATGAACACAAACCATACTTTTTTTTATTTCCTTTGGATGGTAAGAAACCTTTTTACAGAAACTGCTGCCTAAGCAAATTACAAGTCTATAATATTTCCATTAAGAGATCTTGCTTTCCCAGTATCGAGTGCTTTTGTTGGTGTGTTATGAAGTCCAACAACATGGAGTGAAAATTGTTCTTGTGACCACAGAAGCATTTTAGATTTTTCCGGTGAGGTCCATATCCAGGTCATTTAAATATGTGTCTGCTTTATGCTTCCTTTTTAGATTCATAAGTTATAGGGACATGGAAGAGATACAGATTTCTTTCCAAAGAATGTTGTTTAAATTGGAACAGAGTAACTTTTACAGGACTTCTAGCACTTTGCCATACCGGGGAGAAATAGGTACATCTGGATGGCAGCCACATCATCAGTCCACAATACCTCAATGCCTTTATGGGGGTCATTGCTGGCCAGGTTAAAGCCATCATTGGTTTCTGAAGACCTGGCTGGATAAGGGACAGGGCAAGTGAAGAGAAATGCAAACCCTCATTCAGCAAAATGAGTCATCTCAATTTTGCTCCACAAAAAGATCCTTCTTTTTGGAATTAAATAACTCAGTTGGGTGCAACATAGTTAAGCAAAATGTCAACATTTTAAAACTGTAATAAATCCTGTTATTACAGGACTCAAAATTACAGACTCAAATATTTGGCCTGAGAGCTTGATTTACATATGTATGCAATTTAGGAAGTTCTTGGGGTTTTTTATGCATATATTGTAGCTCTATGTCAAACCAAACGTCCCATTTACTAGTCAGGCTTTCAGTAACTACAGGTGCAATTTCACAATGTCACATGTCATCACAAAAGGATGTGTGTGTGGGTATTGCAGTTGTGTGTCTGTGCTCAACGACTTCTCAGACTACCTAGTTGTGTGCCCATGGACTGATAAGGGGCAGCTCTTCATGTATGGGGCCTCTGACTAAGTACGTCTGTGTATATACAGTCATGGTTTTCTCTAACTTGTTTGCCATGACGTCTACTTCCCATTTCACTCAGCTTGAAGTAGACATGGGAGGGTCCTTGTATTTTATGAAGCTAGCACTTTATTTGCATTAGTTATCTCAATTTAAAAAAAGAAAAAAAAAAAAAGAAAAGAAAAAAGGCACTGAATCCAAGAGTCCCACTTGGACCACCTCCTCCAGCTGAAGAGGAATGTGAGAAGAAAAAAGACCTTAAGTGTTCACTCAGGAAGAAACAGGTTATAACTTTGCACTACAAGGCGGCAAACAAGGTTACAGTAAGTAAACAAAAGAGGAAAGTCTCCTTCTTCACTGCTTCGTTGGCCTGTCCCTTATCTGTAATTCCTCTGGCCTACTCAGTACTGCAGATGCCAGGTCATCCGTGCCTGATGTCCCCTGCCTCAGCAACCAGATGTTCCAATGAGACCCAGATTTCCCTTCTGTCTCCTTCTGTCACAGCTCTCTAGCTATACTGGCCCTTTCATCCCCATGGAAAATCTCCCTGCCTTTATCAGGACCACGATATTCAAGTCCTGGCTCTTGTCCTGCCTGTCCTTCCCAGTTAGAAAAGTCAGTGTCTTAGATTTTTCTCCAACTCCTTCTTCTCCAGGCAGCATAATATACATGGGGAAAATCACTAGCTCGGCCATGTTTGCACTCTGCTATGCATTCACTATAAAACACTTTTGTTTAATGGTTTTGGTTTGCTACTGGAGATCTCACACCCATAAGGTAGGTCACTGGGCGCATTGACTAAGCAGTCTCTGTTCCAGCTTGCCAAGAGCTGCAGGACTTCCCTGTGCCACAGGTGAAGAGGTCACTGCAAAGTACTCCGGTTCAAGCTTGTTGAGTTCATTACTGAGTTAGCACTGGGTCTGGAAGGAGAACGCAGGGAAGGAGTAAGGCAGGAACTGCATGGTTAGGCTTGGGTGGGAGGCCTCTCTGCACTGAGGTCTGGTTGGGCTAACGAACAAAACTTTTGTTCATTATGGATAATGGTGGAGCTGGGAAATTGAAGCTCTCAGGCCTCAATTGGGTTTGACACACGTTAGTTGTGAAGGGAAGGGGAAAATCTGATCAAGTTGATGAGGCTGGGACAGGACTCATCCCAAGAGACTGCAAAAGGTTAGGGCTGATGCAGGGTGGCTGGATGCTGACGCTGCATCAGGGAGCAGATTAATCCCATGAGAGCTCAGAGATAGCATTTGGGTTGTCAGGAGTTGATGGATTGGACAGTGGTTCAGAGGTGGTGCTGAGCTGGGGGAAGCGAGTAATTGAGCTGTGTTTCAGTCTCACTCTGACACATGGCCTGTGAATTCTTTTGTTTAACCTTCTCCCTTGCCACAGAGAAGTAGCCAGCTAGTCAATCAGATTTTCTATGTCTCTCAGTCTCTTGCTTGGCTGTGATTGCCTCCCTATCCAGACTCAAGTCAGATGAAAAGGGGGGATTCGGAGGGGAAAGGGGAATTATATGCGCAGGGAGCAGAGGTGCCAGCCATTTTCACTTGAGGAACAATAAAGATTTTGAGCTAATGTTGGATTTTTTACCACTGCATCCGTTCAAGTGAGTTAGTCACAACTGCTCATTGTATTTATCTGTGTCTTACAGACCAGGTACTTGATAATGCTTGAATCATGCTGTGACAGCAAGCAATCTTTCATTTGGTAGGCTGCGTAAAAGTAACGGCGATGCACAAATCTGTCACTTCTGCCGCAGAAGCAGAATCCACAGCTTCATCTCAAATTTGTCTCTTTCAGTAATGTCTGACACACCATCACTCTGGCTTCTGCTCCTTCCACACCACTCACAAGACACACTCCTGAAAATGCTGTTCTCCCTGGGTTCCACTGCTCTATCCTCCCCTGGCACTCCTCAGACCTCTCTGTTTTCTACACCTGTCCTATGGGTTCCTGTCCTTGCCCTCTCCACCGTATCAGGCTGATCTTCACATTATTACCCCTTCTGATTTCCCCCCACTTACCTGCAGATCCCTCTCTCCATCTCTGAGCCAATCTTTGTTGATGCTTTTCCCCACAGCTTCACCTGCCCTAACCAGTTCCTACCCACGCTCCTGGTTGTGTCATCCACCCTGTTACTCATGCTAAAACAACTGTTTGTGGGCCCACGTGTGGTGTTACATGTTGGAGCAGGTCAAGGAACCTGCTCTATGCTAGAAGCATATGCGGAGGAGGAAAAAAAAAGCATTGCCCATCGCAATTAGCTTCAGTGCCCCTCAGGCTGCTGCATGGGAATAACATGGGGGCAGCGACAGGAGAGGAATGAGAGCTGGGAGTGCTTGAAAACCACAGGCTTGACTTGGCTTCCTTCAGACAAGCCTGTTGCTCTGGGCATCTGCCTTGTGCAGTGTATGGTGAGTGGAAACAGTTGTGCTTGGGGCTGCCTGGAAGCTGTGTCACTGAGTTTGTGTGGCCCAGAGTCCAAACTAAAAACCGTTTAAAGACCGCTCCATTAAAGACAGCTTATGCTGAACCAGCCTCAAACTGCCCTCCTCCCTTGAGCGTCATCTATTCTTCTCACCACTGACATGGACAGAACCAAATTTCTCTCCTCTCTCCAGCTTTATTCCTCGCACAGCACCACAGGGACTTCAAGTCAACTGTGTCCAGCACATTTTTCTCTTCTTTTTGTGTGCATTCCTTGGATGTGAGCCTCATGGACTTAATGTAGTTTGTGTGTGCTGATGTCTACATTGGTACCACCTAGCAGATACTGCTAGCTGCTTCACTGTTTCTTCTATGGAAAAGCATTTAACAATTAATAGGGATGCAAATAATAGTATTATATAGAAACAAAGTTAGAAACGTCTGGGATTTACCCAACAAATGAAAATTCCATACTGAATTAGATCCTTCCAGGCGAACTTTTAGCCCCACCTAAGGAATTTAACAGAATATTCTATCCATATGAAATACTATAGACTGGTTTAAATATTTCGTACAAAGGTACTAACCTTCTGTGAAATTCGCTTGGCTCTTTCCATAATGTTTCTCAGCTGCATCTGAGTAATATTCTCATTCTGATGCACAGCATTTTCTGAAGACACTTATTCTAGATCATACTTTCAGGCCACTGGTCTATAGGCAAAATTAAATAGAAATCTTAAAAATATCAACTGATTGGCATATTGGTGAGAAAGCATCCAGAGTGGAAGACTGAAAGGTTGCTTTGCTATGAGGACTAGAATTCTTTGGCATGCCAATGAAGTTGCCAGCTGGCTATAATAGAAGAAAAATGAGCAGAGCATCTGCAAGATATTTACAGTAAGGGTAGAGGGAGGAGGGGAGCAGCCCTCAGAGTTTATCAGTGGTATGCAGAGGTCAAAACGTTTTTCAAACCAATTTGATGTGAAAAAAACCTTAACGAGAAAGGGATTTTGAATATTCTGGGCAAGTCCCAGGCTGATGAGTTCTGTCTTCCTAACTGCAGTTTGTTTCTCTGGGAAACTGGACAGAGGGGAAGGGAAGAGGCAGTGAGATGAAGGGGGAGGAGGCTAAAGGAAGCTGATTCCTGTGTGTTAGGGTGTGTAAGGGCAATGGAGTGAAACTGTTGGGCTGTTGCTTGTGCACAGCCAAGTCCTTGGCTTGGGCTGCCTGTGCTGCCGTACCCAGCATCCATGCTCCCCCTGCCCTAGAGGGATTTCATTATCCCTGCCTGGAATGCAGAAGCCATTTACTCCAGTCAGTAATATATGTATATAAACACAGTGGAAAGGCAGAGGAAGCAGATGCTGGTACCCCCACAAGTCTCAGTTGACCCCTGGTAACTCCTGCCCCACATAGGAGGCTGGGGGAGGATGGAAAAATCCCTTTAGTCATCCTCATTTTCCTGGACTATTCCCTGATGAAAAAGACCAGGCTGCTTTCCACCACCATCTCCTACTGTTGTTCACCACAGAATCATAGAATCATAGAATGGTTAGAGTTGGAAGGGACCTCAAAAACCATCGAGTTCCAACCTCCCTGCCATGGGCAGGGACACCTCCCACTAGACCGGGTTGCTCAAAGCCCCATCCAGCCTGGCCTTGAACGCTTTCAGGGATAGGGCATCCACAACTTCTCTGTGCCTCCCCACCCTCACAGGAAATTCTTTATTTAGTTAATCTAAATCTCCCCTCTTCTGATTTAAAACCCCTTGTCCTGTCACTACACTTCCTGACAAAGAGTTCTTCTCCATCTCTCCTGTAGGTTCGCTTCAGATACTGAAACGCATCCTGCAGCTCCTGGTCCTCTTGTCACTCAGCACATGCTGCTCTGCCGTGCTGCCTGCAATGCTCTCTGCAGCTGCTGCCCAGCTACTGAGCCTGGCTGGGCTGTCCCAGAGTGTAACTGGTCATTTCTGGCTCAACTGCCCAGCTCAGGGCTGCTGGAGCTGATGGGGGATTTCCAGAAATGGGGAGGAATTTTCAGCCTTTGCTGTCACTGCTGGAGCACAAGGGGCTTTCCAACACACAGGCTGTGATGTCCAACACTGACTCAGAAGGAAGGCTGAAGGGGATGTTAGCCTGACTGTCCCTCACGAGTTGAAAAGTGATCTTTAAGTCCCCAGTTGTAGATGAGTTCAGGTCCTCAAGTGTAAAGGGTAGCAGAGATGGTACAAAGCAAGTTTTGTTTTCCCACTCTTCTGCTGCTGTTCCTTACATTAAAGGCAGAAGGGGTTCAAAATCTGTTCAGGGTCTTGTCTCTCCCCACCACAGGAGGTGAAGTGAGCATTCTTCATCTCAGTGATACTTAGTCAGTTCAGGCAGAGGCAAGGTGATCAGGCTGGCAAGAGTGGATGGGAAGGATCAGTGTGACATTTGTGCAGTTACTGGGTGACACAAAGAAGTGTGCTCATTGTGGAGCTCCTCAGCTGAGCTTTGTTCAGCCCACCATCCAGGCAAGCTGTGAGACAGCAGGATTGTGCCACAGCAATCTCCCACCACAACCATTCCTGGGGGGATTAGTCACTGACTTCCCAGGAAACGAGATCCAGTCCTGAAGGTCTAAAACTTTGTTCTCTGCTTCGTGCGTGATGTTTGAGGTGACTCCTCTGAAGCAAATGCAAGCACATAACTGGTTTAAACAAGAGCCTTTGGCTTTTTTCTTCCACGCCCTGCCCAAGGACATTTCTTAGCCGCTGGTGGCTGCTGTTCAGAGGGAGGTGAATGAAAGCACACTCCAGACATTAGCCGCCAGCAATGGCAACCATTTTCAGGCACGTGACTAACAAGCAGTGGTGGCAACTTCTTGCTGCTCACTCTGCCTACGCTGCTTGCAGCTGCAGTGTGCATTAGAGGTGTTTTTGGCTGCTCTCAATAAAGTTAATACTAAGAGGCCAAAACCACAGCAGGACTAGACTGTATACAGTCTGGTCTCCCTCCTCTCCCTGCACTCTTTTCCTTGACAAACTGCTCTACCCTGAGTCTGACCTGAAGCTCAGGTAGGTGAGACTCCCCTGAACCCCCTCTCTTCAGCTGTTTGAAAACACCTGTATAAAAATCTATAGTAAACTTCTTGAGATAAATGTATAGGGTTGAGATTGTCAAAATGAGTAGGCCATGTACCTGACCTGCTGTAAAAATTAATGAGCTTATTCACAGCAACCTGCTGGTAATTTCCATCCTGCAAAACTAAAACCAAATAGAGGTTGTGAGGTGGTTGTTTTGATTGCTGGGTAAGCAATGGACAGAGAAGAACAGAACAAGATCCTTAGCTGCTCCTCAAGCACCCCATGCTAAGTGTTCTTGGCATTTACAGGTCACTGAACTGTCCCCTTACTGCCGTGAGAAGCGCATTTCAAGACAGAAGGGACCATTGGCAGTTTTGGAGAGGGCAGCTGCAGATGATTTGTGCAAGGTATTGCGAAGTCTTGAGGGCCGGTATGCACGATGCTTGCAGCCCCATTTCTCCATCTCTGGTGGAGGATGTTTTGACGGAGAATTTAGTCTGAGAAAACAGTGACAAATGACCAGTCTGTGGAGAAGGGATTAGGAAGAAGGGAAAAGAAGGGAAAAGAGAAGACAATAGGGAAGGAATGTTGTTATTGGAAGAACATTTTAAAGAGGATGCAGGTCCTGTAACAGCCATGGGCAATACCACTTGCATCTTTCATAAAAACAAGGGAAAACAGCACTGTGATTCACTTCATGATATCACCAGTCTCAGATAAAGAGGCAGTGAGGGTCAGGGCTGGCTGGGCATCTGTGTCTCTTGGACAGTCACAAGCCTTCTGTTACCCTTGTGATTTGATTGACCTAGGAAATGAAGGCATACCCCCAGGACTATTACCCCAGAGTTTGGATTACCATGTAAGATGGATTTTTTACTACATCCATCTTGAAAACAGGGCAGAAACCTGCTTTGAGGCTCTATGGCATGCCCTCCTCATCTCTAGCTTTTTTCAGGGAAGAGGAACGAGTGCTGCCAGCCCAGGGACCATAGTGGCCGGGCACAATTCAGAGGTAGCAGCAGTGCAGTGAGATGATGCAGAAAATGGCTGTGTCAGGCTATATAATGCCACAGCATGATGCATAAAGCTGGTGTCAGGAACACTTTGATATTCTTGAGTTTCATAGCATTTGGAATTGCAATTACTACTCCATTTTATGTTGTTCTTGCATCTGGGACTCCTGCCTGTGCCCATAACTTATTTAACTATCCCTGTTTCATCTTAAGAGAAACCAAATTTCCTTCAAAAGCACCCAGCCCTTCAGCGCCATCTCCCATGCCTCTTTTCATACCTATCATTGTAATGCCATTGTCCCTCTCTATGAAAATTTTGTGTGTCCATTAAAAGGAATCTCAGCTCTGATCTGTGGCCGGCACACAGGAGCCACGCAAACCTTTCCGTTTCCTCCAAGGTCAGTGCCTCCTGCTCTGTAATTTCATTCCTCAGGGCACAGTGTTGCTTCAAAGAACAAATCCCATCTGGAAGGGATCTGATAGCTCGTTGTCTGGCAGGAGTCATTTCCTTTAGGTAAAATGCCTTTTTTTACACTTGGCAGAGGCGACAGTTTCCGAAACAGCTCTCTGCATGGAAGTGTTAGCACAGACTGTTTTTCTGTTGCTTTGCCTCTGGAGTCTCAGTAGGAGACATATGGGGAGACCGTTCAGACAGGGACCTCTGGACAAAACGTGTTGTCTCCTGTGAGCAACTCAACAGGGTGTGACTCTGGTGGGCTCCTTGGTGCCTTCAAACAGAGCAGCAAAATTTGTGCCACTGCGCTTGTCCTTATGGCATGTCAAATGTCCTTATGGCAGTGTCAAACACTGTCAAATATAGATAGGAAGGCACACCCAGCACTGCTGGAAAGGGAGCTCCAAGAGCTGTTAACTCACTCATTTCATTATTCTGTGGTTTTTTTCATGGGTTCTGTAGGGGTTTTTCGGTGCCCTATTTTCTCGACAGGCCACAGACTCCAGGAATGGGAAGGTAAATACGGAATAACCTGGCATGGGCAAGCCCACCTCCCTCAGATGTGGGCTGCTGGAAGACATCACATCCCAGAGCAGCTGTCACAGGACCAGCCAGCTGAACTTGAGCAAGAAGCAGGGGCGGGAGGTGGCCCGCGGCAGCCTCACTGCACTAGTCTCTTTCCCCACCACAAAGGGTGGCCTGAATCTCTCCCAGAGGTCCGCATACCACAGCCTGCTTTTTCCTTCAAGGCAACCACAGAAAGATTTATTTGTCTAAAGAAAGGGGAAGCGAGGATTTTAACTCCTTACTGCTGCAGCTGGTTAGTGGATTGCTCCCTTATGTAGCTACCTACCAGGTGCTCTAAGCCTCCCAAGTCAGGGAGCTCTGAGACTCTGGGATGTTATTTAACTCTTCCTTTTCTCAGGAGTGATGGAGACCTCCCTCCCAGGAGCTGACGCCTTAAATCACTGCTGTTCCAGAAATGATCAGGCCCTGATAGCTGTTAGAGATTTTAGCTGTATGTTCTCCCCAGTTTCCATGCAGCTGTGCTGAAATAGCTTCATGTTGGTTTTTGCTCCAGACCATCCCAAGCAGCAGCTCACCCTTGTTTCTTCAGACGTAAGTCTATATCCAAACTGTGTCCCTTGCAGTACTAATCACAGGCCCTCTGTTTACACTGGGACTCTTCAATTTCTGCTGCAGGCTCCAGAGAAACTGCCAGTGTCCATCCATCTTTCTGCAGCTCTGCCACCGTGGCGTATGTCACATGGAAAATGCAACCAAAGCAAATGCTAACGCTGCAGGAAATGTGCTTGGCAGTGCGAAGACATCGTTCTGCTCTCTGTCTCAGCCCAGGAGCTCAGCTCTCTGCCTTCATCCCACCACCCCTGTCTTTTCCGGGCTGTGACATTTTGCCGTCCTAACCATCCTGCTCCCTACCTTACCCAGCAGAGCTGCTTTGCCCTGAGCTATGCAGTGAGTTATTGTTTATTATTTATTATCCTGTAAAACATACTGAAGCTTTAAGAACATACATGACTACATTTCTACCCTGCTGTGCAAACCTTGCTCCTTTTCTCTCTCAGGAGGTCAGAGATTTCTTGACACGTACTGTTTACAGGAGGAGATGGAAAGGAGAGCAGGGGAGAGGAGAGCTGGGGTGCAGACTCCACACAAAATGCCTGCGGAGGAAGGCCTGATTTTAGACATCTTTTAATATTCCAACATTTGAGTTAGGTTTCTTGTTCAGTGTCCACAGAAAGTGTCTCATGGTGTGTCTAACTGTGACAGCAAGTGGTGCAGGGGGACAACAAAACACATTTTTCTAATAATAAATATTCTCCATTCTGTTGTCTGTGGAGCACACATAACTTAGCCTGGATTTTCTCAGGGTGCAGCTGCCGGAAGCCCTATTTATCCTCCTTTGGAATTTCTGCTAATTGTGCTAGGAGCTGACATTTCTATTTGGACTACACATTTCCAAGTACACAATAACACCTAATACCATTTTATCACAAGTGAAAGATGGGAAAACTTCCATCTCTTAGCAAAATCACCAGGACCATGAAACCTAAAGATCTTTGTAACTACAGGATGGGATGCCACTCATTTAATTTTAGCCATGTAAAAGCCATGGCATCTCACCTAAGCTATTTGTCTGGTCTCTCTCTATAATCAGGGGAAGGAGATAAGCCTGTCTGGGGATGACTCATTCCATCTATTTTAGGGTGGGGTGAATCACCCCTTTGCAGCTGCCTTTCCCTATCTGTTGACTACAGAAGGAATCAAAACAAATCCCTCAGACCAGAGACACCTAATCTGAAGTAGCTAGAGTTACAGCTAGAATCACCCACTCTTGGTAATAGTGAGAAGCCAGCTGAAGAACCCTTTCTGCTGCCTGGAGGTCGCCCTGCGTCACGAAAGGATTACATGTTAATAAAAATAAAAAGGGTGCATCTTCATCTCATTGCCACATGCAGGACCCAGTGGTTCCTTCTAACCTATTGCATTTTCACCTTCTGCATCTTGCTTAGATTCCAGGGGAGTATTTTGGCAGTCAAACAGGTTGACCAGGTGCAGCAATGCCAGCTGTCTCGGCTTACGTCCCACAGTCCTTCAACAATGGAGAGGCACCCCATAAGCCACACAGGGCACAGGTAGAGGAACTAAAAGCCATTTCCTCAGCAACTTAGTCCTACGTTTCTGGCTGGCTGCAGCAGGAGGAAGAACATTATGTATGATACAACATATAGAATAACTGAAAATACAATCAAGCATCATAGAGCCTTTCCTATGACTTTGACCTAGAGCTGCCTCCACTCTGTGTTCCATATTTGTGCATGAGAGCTCACTTTGACCTCACTCACCACAGCTGTACTATTCCAAGTGAGATGTGAATCTGGTCTGGCTCATCATTGTGTTCCTTTTGCCTCCTGGTTCAGAGCAGCCATGGGGTAAAATGACAACCCTGGTGGCCCTGATTTTGCTATGACTAGTTGACTGCAGCTCCAGACCAGAAAGTCTGTGAAAGGGCATTGGCTATATGTTGAGGGGAACCAGTAAGTCAACCCTGTGGGCATGTGGCCTGAATTGGCCCTGTGGGAATGTCATCTGAAACTGAATTGGGGTGGGGTGCAGCAAAAGGAAAAAATCAAATAAAAACAGTTCAGAGGGAAGGAGAGGCAAGTGGCTGTTTTTTTAATAGGCGTGTAACATCATTCTGTAATTGCTGTCTTTATGTCTGTGTAGGTGCTTGCACAGTCTTATTAGTCTTGTCCTTCTATCACAAAAATTGTTTAAGCAGCGTGTACACTGCAACTAAAAGGTATCCATGCTAGCTTGTCCTAGGGACTGATTTTGTTAATGTGAAATACCTGGTCCCAGGCCAAGGTCTTTTCCGCAGGATGCCAATGTGCTACGTGGCAAAAGCTTCTGTTTCAGAGTTTTCCATGTGGGCTTTTGAACCCCAGGCAATTTCCAAGCCGCCTGCCAGCCCGGTTAGGAGATCGCTCAGGGTAGCAGGCCAGAATCTGTTTAACTAACATTTTCCTACAGTTACATAAGGAGGGTGTGGAATACTAGTTAGGGATGAAAATTTGAGCTTGTCTCTAAAAGGCAAAGTGAATTTCCGCCATCTCACCGGCTGTATCTGACCTCACTTTCTGCTCTAGCACCACCAGCTCAGTGTCACTCAATAGTTGTTTTCATAGTCTATGCTAGTGCTGCCGTGGAAACCTCTTGTAAGAGCTCATTCCCTGGCCAAGAATATTTGCTTATTGAGTATCTCTTTATCAGTCCTGGCTGATTTTCAGACTTGCTGTTTGCAGCTTCTTCTTTGGCTCCCCTTCCAGTATGTCCAAACTGGCAGCATCTTCTGCACTGGGTGTGCTCTATGTCTAGTTCCTCCTCAGATCCATTCCCCAGGCTGCAGCTGTGAAGTCCCATCTCAGCCAGGCAGTGCAAATTCAAATTCTCTCTGGCCATTTTTTCTAATACTGCTTTTAAAAGAGCAATGGTGTGATCCCTGGGATACTTGGGAAAATTCCAGATGGAAAATCTTGCTTAAAAGAACTTCCTTTAGTAGTGACTACAGGAAATGTTACTCTTCCCTCTCTGTCCTACCCAAAATGGGTGCAATATCACTGCTGTCATCCCATCCTTGGCTGAATTTCAACAGGAGGATGCAAAATGGTTTCATGACAGATTTATGTGAAAAGTGTCCTCAAATAATTAATACAAGAATCAGTCTAGGAAAAAACTGTTATTAGCAATTCACATGTGGGTGTTAAGTGTCAACCCCCCAAAACTGCTGCCATGAGTCACCTTAGAGTACCCTGGTGCCTTTATAGAAAGAAAAAGTGTATCTGCAAAAGAGTTGTCATGGAAACATAAAAATAGCTCTGGAAGGGATGTTGGAGGACCAGCTAATCCCTTCCCCTTATACAAGATAACATCAAATATAATTTAACCATTTCCGACAGACATTCTCTAACCTATTCTTAGAAACCTCCTCAGCTTTCCAAGGCAACCTGCCCCATTAACCCGATTTTTCTGGGAAGGTAATGGTTTCTAGACAGCTGATCGTTCCTACTGGCATCCTTATTTGTTTTGGTCTACATCTTTCTGAAGAACATATGCCCCAAACAGACTCAGATTCTGCAGGTGAAGCTTTACTAGTGCTGATCTGAAAATCTGAGGTGACACTTTCTGTATCTTATTTATTATGTCACTGTGTAATCTCTGGTGCAGCAGGATGGTAACCTGCCTGAGCTCCTGGAAAACTTAGATCTTCTCCAAAAGTGGGTGAACGAGCTGTGAATGCATTGTATATGCTCTAGTAGCATATTACCAAGGGGACCTTGCCTTTCCACACTTTTGAAAGCCTTCTGTAGCAGACTAATTTAGGTCGCAGTAGTCATGGTGAAACTCATGTGTTCTTGTTTGGACTGAAATAGTTTTAGTTGGGACAAATATCGCATCCCTATGGATGAATTTGGAGTTCACTGCCTGAAGCTTCAGGTGTGCACAGAGGAACGGGTCCAGGGTGGTTTGTCCTGTGCAGTCACAGGTCACTTCTTCCCTCTGAGAAGTGAGTGTTTGTGTCACATGTTTATCACTGAGCAGGGCTATTGACACGTTTCATGTGCAAGATTATTGATTAGTTTGTGCTAGGAAATCTAAGCCACCCACAGCCCTCAGACTCTTTTGCTCCCTACAGAGAAGGTGCCTGCTGGGGGTGGTGTGGCTTCTAACGCTGTCTTAGCCAGTTTTCACTTCTTAGTGTTGGTATAAACAAAATAATTTGATAAAACTATTTGAATTGTTTAGTTTAAACTGTTTTACCATTGAAAACTATGGATTTTTGATGCATGTTTTTCCTGANTGCAGCTTAGTATATTGTTATAATACAACATAATACAGCAGGGCAGCATGGGAGTTGTTAAAAAAAAAAAAAAAAAAAAGGTGTTTTAAAAAACTTCTCTTTAATTCATGCATTGAAGTTATTTAGTTTGGATATTGCATTTGAGTTTTCTGGGAAAAGGTGCAATTTGGTTCCTTTATACCTCTGTACTTTTCTGTACTCAGGCTTCCCAGCTGAACTGCATCTCCTGTGAAATGATTCCTGCAATAGAACTGTCTTCCTTTACCATGATGGGTGATGGTGGTCTTTACAATTTGATAAGCTTCCATTTAGGAAACACCTAAATGCCAACTTCTGGATTTCAAGACAAATGTCTCAAGGTTCGACTGCTCTGCCATGCATATATACGCAATCATATTCTATGACTCTTTTTAGAATCATAGAATAATTTGTGTTGGAAGGGACCTTCAAAGGTCATCTATTCCACCCCCTCTGCAATGAGCAGGGACATCTTCAACAAGACCACGTTACTCTGAACCCTAGACAAACTGACCTTGAATGTTTCCAGGGATGGGGCATCTACACGTCCCTGGGTAACCTGGGCCAGTGTTTCACCACCCTCATCTTTAAAAATGTCTTCCTTTTGTTTAGACTGAATCTTCCTTCTGTTAGTTTAAAGCCAGTACCCTTTTTCCTATTGCAACAGACCCTGCTAAAAAGTTTGT
>VZRU01009793.1:10111-47069 GCA_013398155.1 Pedionomus torquatus | reverse complement strand
AGTAGAAAGTAAGGGGCAAACTCCGTACTTTGTGGCAGCTGTACTCCCCCAACAGCAGAAACTAATCAGAGGCTGAGGGGGTTATATTCCACATGCATAGCTTTGCTCCTGGTGTCAGATGGAAGACTAAACTGTGGGGAGAAGGGAAAGGGAAGACTATAGTCAGGTCACCCTCTCCCAGTGCACACTATTTCAATGCTAGGTGGTGTTGTGATAAAACCCTTAGAAAAAGCTGCAATTCCCCTTCTCCCTTTTCCTACAAAGTAAACAAAGATGAGCAAATTCATGCACGTTCATGTTGTGGTTTATTTAGTCTTCTCTGAATCCTCGTGGAATGCTGCTGAGAAAAAGTCTAGTTAATATGGGGATCTGTACCTCAGAGCTACAGGTCTTGCATAAATACCCATGACCGAGCGTGACTTTCAGAGCAACATAAAACATTTAAAATCTGACAAGCAGGAATGCTTCTGCTGACAGTCCCCAGATGATGTTCCATGTACCACAGGACATATTTCACAGATGTGGCCAGATCCCTTGTACTAAGCTTGTACATTCAAGCTCTTCCCCAGCTGTTCAAAATCCCTGAGAGACAATGAGACATGAGTGCTTCTACACAGGGGTCAAACCCATAACCTGCTCCTGTGGCCTCTTTCTGTTAACCCACAGAGTCACTGCGAATAATTCCAGCATCCACTTTTATTTCCAGGACACCTGTGACCCCTCTGTTCCCTGCCTTGTGTCAGGGACAACGTGGGGACACCCTGTCACACTCTGCTAGTAGCACCACTCTCCTCTTTGTGGGTGTCCCTTTCTCCTACAGCTCCAGTTCTCCCTTTCCCAGGTCTCACTGTGTCACCTGCTGCATCTACCCTCTGCTGTGTAGATCTACCCTTTGCTGTGTGCCCAAGGGCCATCCTGTATCCTTCAGGCCTTTTCCCACCTTTATCTCCCTTTTCGACAGGACCACACACCATGGAAATCCAGTCTGGTTCATGATTTAAGACCCTCTGAAATTCAAAGATGGTTGCATCTGGGGCTCTGGAAGCCAAAGATACAGTGCATTTGTGAAACGGAAATCCTATCTGTGACTTCAGACATGTCCAAATTTAAAGAATGTTCGGACATTTTCTTATATTTGCTCCTGCTTGTCTTAAGACCCTTGAAGAACAGCTATGTGAGCGTGTGGTCATGCTGACACACTCAGAGAGATGCCAGCAGCTCACTGACAGAGAAGATACACTGCCCTTGCCAGGCGGCCTGAAGCACTGGCCAGGTTTAAACAAGGGGGCCAAGACAACCAAAATCGCTTCTCTTTCTGCTCGTTTCACCTATTTACAGGGACACAGGACTGCGGGCATGTCACATGTAACAAACTGTAGTACAGTGGAAAGACAGCTGGATCATAGATCTGGGTTTTTCCTCCTGATAGAAATGAAGAGCCAAGTATCACTGATCATCCTAATTGCAGGCAGTAATTTGACAGGTCCAACAAGAAGAAGAAGAAATAAGCATCTATTTCCCAGGAAAAAATATCTGTGGAAATGAGAGAGTAAGGGACATGTGACCCCAAATACCCAGGATTGACACATGCATTATGGATAGCAGCAGCCAGTGTGTGCTCTCCCATCAGCTCCAAAATTGCAGCCCGCCACCAGCCTTTTTTATGCCTGTCACAGTGTAATCTTGTCCCTCAGGTGTGATCTCTGCTCAGTCTGCAAATCAAAATGGGGGGGATCATGTTTCTCTCCAAATCTGCACCTTCAGCAATGTCTGGCTGAGCAGCTTCAAACACTTGCTAGAAGATGTGGAGCATGGGTGGACACACCATCACATGACAGAGCCACAGGTGGTTTTGCTTAGGTTAGACAAAGTTCCAGACAAGGCTCTTCTCCAGACTTCTTCTCTGAAGCATGGCAGCATCTCGTGCTGGGCAACCACAAGGCTCATTTTCTGAGGTCCTCCCTGCTGCACTTGCAGCAATGAATCAGCCATATGGCTCTGATCCCTGGGTGCAGAGCTGGTGCTCCCCCATAACCTGTTGCACTCCTGATGACCTCCCTAGCACTCCCAATTTGGATGAACGCCAGCCCTTCCGATGGGAGCTGGCTGGAGGTAGCCTGCTTGGCCCTTTTTTGTTGTGTGTGGAGTGTGCCTTACCCCTTTGCCCCGCCCCATACACAGTGTTTCAGATGTTTTCATGGACCACAGCATCTTCTGTTAGTTTCTTCCACCAAAAATCCAAGCTGTGTCCCAGCCTAGCAGCCGTTACGGCCTATCCAACACAGACACTTAAATCCTATTAATCACGAGGTTAACTCATGGGTTGGTTAATAACCCTTAAGGTAAGATACCTACATGTACTGGGCATACAGTGTGAAAAGCAGTCTTTCCACTATCTCCTTCCAGCAGTGAATTTGTATGAAGGACATCATATGCCCCACACTTGGATGGATTTGCTTCTATTATTTTCAACACATATGCAAATATCCGGTCTTGGGTCCATTTCTCCTAATTAGGAATGCCTTATGATTCACTATTATTACATTTAATAGATATCTGTGACAAACGTTAAAATATCAAGATTCCATGGCACAAAAGCCCTTTTATATCTTTCATTCACAATTAGGCTTGTGCTGCATTCTTGCCATTTTGAAATGACCCTTGTTTTGAATGCTGCATCTTGTGATGCACAAATTGACTGCAGGAAAAGGTTTCTAAACAGACATAACTCACTATTGATAATACAATAGTTGTATGTTTTATCTACAGATCTCTGACCTAGGGAGTCCTTATTTCTCAGAGTCTTTGCCATATCGAGGGAGAAACACTGCATAGTATTATTCAGCATTATTGCACATGAGCAGCACATTATTTTACAATACTTCCATAATATAAGCTTGTTCCAAGTACCAACTGGAATATTCCAATGAGTGCTCCTAATCGATGGCTCCAAATTCCCCATTGGCACTGGGTTTTGAACTGGCAGCTACAAACTCTCCAGTACTTGCATGTGTTTCTCATCTTACCCAAAATGCAAATATTTATATACAGCCTAGTGTGACTCCAAGGGCATTCATTCATCAAATGAATATCGAGCATTGGGAAGTTGTCTGCATACTTACCTCCACAATGGGCTCCTCTGCTACACAGAGCCCCTTGAGACCGCTCCTTCCCCAGTTCTCCACAGACACTCCTCCTGTTTCCTTGTTTATTGTCCTGAATATCTGGCAGTTCCCTTCCATGTTCCCCCATGACTTTTGGGGGATAGCAGGTCACACCATCAGCTGAGCCATTCGCCCCTCGTTGTGCATGTGCGTGGTGCTGCAGAAACATATCTTCATTTCAGAAAGAGAAGCCTGTCTATTTTTCTAGACTCTTTATGGCACACGATGCTGAGGTCAGCCAAATTCCTGTTGAATTTGCAAAGTGGCTGCTTTAATTTAAGCAAGAAAAACCTTGCCTTTCCTCAAGGTTCTTTTTAGAACAAACCTGTAAATGTTGTTTAAATTAGACTTCATTTTATATACTATGCAGACTACTTAACTGATACTCCAGCAGTAGGTTTTACTAATCCAGACCATGTAAATCTCTGACTAAACCAGTCCTGTGGCCTTTTCCCCAAAACCTCACTCCTGCCGTGCAGGCCCACTCCCTTACTTCCCCAGAAACATTTTAAAACACAAAACTCAGTTTTACAAAACGGTTCTTCTAGTTCTTTTTATGCTGCAGAAGCGAATGCCAACCTGGCAGGATGCAGGCTGGGCACCAGTGTTGCCCTCGGCCACAGCCACAGTTTCAGCAACATGGGGTTTTCCCGGTAGTTTTCCCAGAATCGGAGAGACAAGGAAGTCACCCTCTTCTGCAAAACAAGCAGGGTCCCCTCCATGCATTGCAGAGATGCTAAAATAGGAGGAATATACATTTTCAGCTATCAGGATCTCTCTACTTCAAACTACCTTTTGTGTCCCCATGGGTGAGAGGCAGCACCCAAGCAACCACTGCAGAACAGGCGAGGGATGGGCACCGCTTCCCACCAAAGCAGCCGTGACAGCTAGGCTTAGGCACAGGAAGGTCTGTGGTGGGAGCCTGAGAGACGTGGAAGAGAGGGGTAGCGTCTATAGGAGAGGCTTTCAGGGAAGAAGGAATGAACCCTTGTGGCTTTTTTTAAAACAAAACCTTAGCCTTTCCACTATTTGTAAGGTCAGCAGCACCAAGTGCAGTGGGACTCCTGTTTGGGAGGTGACAGTGATTAGGCTTGCAACTAGTAACAATAAATGCAGAGGTTTACAGCTGTGCAGTCTCACTGCCCCACTCCTCTCCTGTGTGCAGGCGGGTGCATCTGTGGCAGTGTCAATCTGTGTTAAAGGCACCCCAGAGTTATTAGGGCAGCCCTATCAAGAAAGTATGTGTGTTCTTTCTTGTACTGAGCTCACATTTTCCAGCTTCTCCTCACAGCTGTGAGGGCTGTTTTCTCAAAAAAAACCTGGAGGTAATAACTTCATCTAAAAAGCTTGGATGCATGTATAACCCTAAAGCGTTTGTCTAGATAGATATCAGGATAGATATCAGTGTTGCTCTCAGCCAGCCTAAGTCATGTGAATCCCAGTCCCTGTCTATATTTCACTGTGAGGGTAGGACATTGTACATTGTAGGCAGGTCTTGTACATTCTATTTCTTTGGCCTTGGCACTGAGATGTTTAGAACACTCTTTCACAGAACTCCTCTATGGGCTCGTAGCTCCCTCTGAGCTCATCTGTGTTGCTGAGACAGCTGTTGAGAATTACTGTGCTGGTGGCTGGTGGAAATAGGTCTTGCAGGGGTCCAAAGGTACTGACCTACTGCTAGTCTGAACTAGCACAGTTGTTCCTTCATGAGCCCAGACTGCTGCAGGGGGAGAGATGTTTTTCCACCAACCAGTCTTCAAGATTATTCAAACTTCTCAAAACCATTTCATCAAACCCTTTTGACACTATTCTTCTGCAGT
The DNA here is from genome assembly GCA_013398155.1 of Pedionomus torquatus. NCBI lineage: Eukaryota > Metazoa > Chordata > Aves > Charadriiformes > Pedionomidae > Pedionomus > Pedionomus torquatus. The sequence continues at coordinate 42,085 of VZRU01009793.1, read as the reverse complement.
GATTGTGTGTGAAAGCTGCTGGGGAAATTCTTTTGTATCATCACAGAGACACAGAGAGGTGAAAAATGGCTCTTGTTATCAATTAATCTTCCCATCAGGAGTGTGGATGAAAAACTGTTGTAGCATAAAAAGGATACAAAGTCAGAGGACCAAAAACATAATGGATGTGAACTTGCAGACACCTCCCCTTTCAGCCAAGCTTTGCTCTCAGTTCCTTCCTATACTATTTCAGGCACCACAGTGCCATAAGTTTGAGTACTATTCCCTTTGTTTGTTTGTATGAAGGCTTTTGACTCTAGTATCAAACTCCAGGTCTGACTGCACCAGGACACAGAACATACATGTAAGAAACAAGTAGCCAATGGCTTGGACTCCAAAGAAAAAGAAAACACTTGAACATGAAACTCAAGAATATTTTTTCCCCCTTAACAATGTATTTCTATTGCTTTGTAGAATTATTTTTATGTTTCTTTTCAGGACGTAAATGTTAGCCCTGGATATACGGGGTGAAGTGTGTCCGTCCAAATTTAAGTGTTGAAAAGGATCGTGCTTGGATTTGCATGACACATGTCTCTCCATCAGCGACCATCCCAGATATTTTCAGACATACAGGTGCTCTGGAGAGTGTGCGGGAGCTTGAGATTTTAGTATTTGGGCGGGAAGACTGGAGCTGCCCTAGCTGGCAAAAGGAACAAGGTTGGCTTAGGCTTACCTGCAGCTGTGGCTGGTCTCTGTAGAACTCCTTAAAGCTAGGTTATGGTTTCCCTTGCTGGCAGATATACTGATGTGGAGGCAAATAGTGCCGAGTGACTGGGAAGTGAGGGGTGATGGCTTATACTGGAGAGAAAAAGACTTGAAAGCATGCGAACGGTGCTGGTAAGTGTCCTGACTGCTGGAAGAAATCTAACAACTTCCCATCTACCTTTGTTTCTTTGAGAGTTATTTTGAAACTTCTGTGGGAAGTTCTAGCCAACTTTTCCCACAAGGCTGGGAAAAGAGAAGATGAATGGATGAGAGAAGGCTGGCATGAGTATCACCAGTCAAACTGCAAACGGTGTCAAAGAAAGAAACCAAAGAGACAATGGTGGAAGCTTCCCTCAGACTACCCTGTCTCCCATTCCTCATCTTTGGCTCAGAAGATTCTTAGTACATGGTGGAAGCTCCCTGAGGTGTGCTGTGCTTGCCAGCAAGCCTTGGCTGTGTTGAAGCAGGGTGGAGGTGCCAAAGGCAGCCTACTGCTACTTTTCAGGCTTCTGTGTTCAGACAGAAACAAGGTCAAGTTCAGTTCTCACCACATTTAGACAAAATAATGGGTCTCTTTGGGGTCATGCAAATGTCACATGGTACCCGAGGTCCATAGCTGAAAGGCGCCTGTGTGACGGGGTGTTGCACTCAGATTTTCACAATCTTCTGCCTCCTAGGTATACAATATTACCTGTGTGTTTCTGCCAGTGTAGGCACTCAGAAGTGCTTTCCCTATCAGTGATGTGATCAACGCTTTATTCAGCATGTAAGATTCCCCGTCTGTGGCTTTGTTGATGAGAAATTATTCTGATTTCAGCACTACTTCACTGCACCCAGAACTCCTACGTGGAGCTTTCTGTACTCTTTCCTGGTCTGGTGCCTCCTTCTGTGGGTCAGTCTCACTTGAATTTGTTTTTCAATAGATGTTTCCTGCAACAGCAGAATGTCTTCAGCTGAGGCCTCTCATACTGTGGAGCTGAGGCCACGCCACTGGAAACTGGAGGATTTCTGTGTAATGTTTTTCTTTCTCTGAGTTATTCTCTTTATTTCAGCCAGGCATAAAAGCCAGAACAGAGAAAAGCCAAGCACCACTGATGTATATATTTACCTTCTGTAGTTTCCCAGATCTTACAGAAGCGGCACCAGAGCTGTTCTGTTACACAGTTTTGACTGGAGTCCAGTGATATCCTAAATTTGCATTTACTATTTATTCATCCAGCACCAGTTGCTTCCCTGATCGAGATAGGGATAAGTTAAGAAGATGTTATTCGGCTGTGGCTGTGCCTTGTGTGCTGCAGTGGCTGCTGTGAATGAGGGGAAAGCCCATCTGCGTCCAGCTTTGCTGCAGAACATAATTTATGCCCTAAGAGGTTTGATAAGGGCACAGTTAGAGAGGTTGATAAATTCCCCAACTTTCATAGAATCATAGAACTGTTATAGTTGGAAGACATCTCAAAGATCTAATTCCAACCTCCCTGCCATGGGCAGGGACACCTCCCACTAGACCAGGTGGCTCAAAGCTCCATCCAGCCTGGCCTTGAACACCTCCAGGGATGGGGCAACCAAAGTTTCAGCATTGAGTCTAATGCAAGTGGCAAAAATGTGCCCACCTCCAACCAGCCTATGCTAGTCTGTGTTCATCAAATGGCACAGGTGTTTTGATTGCCAATTTCCAATAGACCTTGCAAGTTCTGTCTGCAGAGGAAGAAATCCTCAAACAGTTTTGACAAATATTTTCCATCACAGTCTGCAATGTAATTGATGTTGAAATGTTTTGTAAAATAACTTTGATTTTTGACAAAAATCTCAGCATGAAAATTGTAAATTAAGTAACCTAGTGGTAGTTCTGAAAAATAGCTGAAGAACAAAGAAAGAAATATTTCGTTTCTCTTCAGCCAGCTCTCTAGTTTACTCTATTTCTGCTTTTTTAAATCTCCACTTTTCCCCTCTTTTTAATATCTTCTCACATTTTCAGTGGGATGACAAGAGAAATCATTCCAAATGAGCAATAAGCAAACCATTATTTTTTTTCCTTTTTCTTCACATTTAAAAACTTGAAGTGAAAACTGGGGCTTGATGTGAAACAAATGTCAGTTTTAGTTTGATATTTTATGTAGAGAAACCAAACACTTGTGTGTGGAGAAAGGGGAGGGAAAGAAGTCACATTTTCCATCAGACATCCTTAAGGTATCTCAACCATAATGCCAATGTCCAATTTTCCAAACTCAACTTTGAAGTAAAGGAGAACAGCAGCTGCTGTTCTCCTCTGGCTTGTACAGCACCCTCCTCTGATCACTCAGAACAGGGCAATTTGTTTTCCTCACCTCATTTTGAAAATTCAGACAAAGGGAATTATTGGCACCGGGCCCGTGCAAGGCAGTAAGTGAGAGCTGCAGCAGGGGAGCGCAGCTTCCCGAGGCTCTCCTCTCATCTGCCACAGGGACCTGGAGCACTCCTGGTCATTTGTGTCACCAAGCCCACTAGGGCTGGGCTCTGGGGAGCACAGAATTGATGTGGGTCTTTCACCCGAACTGACCTCCTGCTGCTCTGTTCAACACACAAGAGCAACAAGCACATCAGCAATAATATGACTCCACTGCTTGCCAAAAAAACAATGCTCCTTGCCATGCAAGCAGCAATAATAACCTGGTTATAACTGCCAAAGTTTTTCTGAGCGACTTAGACTGTGAGACCCTCTTTACAGCAGACTGGTTGAAATAAAAGGTCCTCTCTCCCAAGTTCTTGTATGAAGGGGCAGAGCTGGCCCAGCTCACCTTGGCTTCAGCCATCAGCAGCATCTGCACTCCCCCAGGGGAAGTTCTCACACCTATAGACAGAGCTACAGCACCCAGACAAACAGCAGCGTTTGCTTCCTAAGCTGTGGACAAGGATCTCTGAGGAGGAGGAGGAACCGCGAAATGATGACTGGAGCAACCATAACAGCCCAAGAGCTCCTTGTTCAGATTTCTGCCGTGGTTTGCCCCTGTCTGTTGCTTAGCCCAGACGCTCTTTCATATATTGGCTCACGCTGCAGAGAGGAAAACGGAGAGAAATTTTCCACCGTTACTATCAGGGTTCAGCCACAGCAACGTGAGAGTCCTACTGTGAGACAGCTTCCAGCTGGTAGCAGGGCTTTCAGCACGGTGTCATCTAACCCTTCTGGGAGCAAGTGTCGGGAAAGCGGTCTGGAGAAACGTGGCGTCTCAACGAATCAAATAATAATGGGTGGTGCTGCTTGGATAAGACGCATCCAGAGAAATATGTTTGAGCTGACATTTAGGGATCAGACTAAACCTAGGAAGAATTTTCCATCCCTAGTGGTTACATTTTTATGAGGGTCATTCCTGCACTAAGAGGCTGCTGGAGAAATGCAAAATCAGCACTGCTTTTACCAGTTTTTTTAAAAAGCCTCATCTACTGGGCATTGTTTTTGTAAAATGAAAAAGCAGCTGTGATACAGCCTTGCACATACAAAGGAGCAGGTTAAATTATTCCAGTCTAAGCCCACCTTGAAAATAAGCATTTTCCTCCTCATTTAATGTCTTTTGCATATGGTTCATTTCTCCTAATCATCATCTGAGCAGAGAAAAAGCTGCTGTGATTGACAGCGTGGAGAGCAACAGATGGTGCTGTTTCTATTCAAATGAGACCTAAAGAAATAAGCCTATCTGGTGGTATTACTCTAACTTTATCTGTTCAAAATAACAACGCTGGTAATACCTTCTAATTTGAGCACTCAGATACAGACCATCTTTGAATTAAAAAAAACCAACACAACCACAACCAATCAATAAAGCAATTCTAGGCTTTCATGCTTTACTAATATTTCTCCCAAGTTTAAAAGCAGATGGTTTCTCATACAAGTGTCAGAACGGGCACTGCAGTTGACAGCAACATACTCACGGTGCAGTATTCCTTTGTGAGTGCTACGGTTGAGGGTATAACTCACTACGTAGCTACCATGCAACACATACGGGAGGCTAAAAAGCAAAGCAAGTTTCACAAGAGCAAAATAAGTTAGTTGCTTGAGTGTGTATCCAAACTAATTATAGATATTACTTTGAAATGGAGTAGCGTAAGTGGGAATACCACGTCTGGGTAATTTAGATAAAGAGTGCTCAGCAAGTTTCTACTTTGCGTTTCCCAGAGAATTAATTTTCTATATCCCGTTTTTTCTGTGCAGTTGAAACAGATCAGGGCTGGCAAGCAAAGCCCCATTAATCCTGATGTGCTGGAAATCTCCCATGTAAAGGCAAATTTCAAGATAATCGTCTATGGTTTTGGTCATCTAGACTTTTGATCTCTTTGTGTTTTCTAAACTTGCTTTTCCCCTCTCAGACACATATCTGACCAACACAGTTGCTCAGACACATCTTCCTCTTTTGGGATGAAGGCAGTTTCTGAAGAAACTTCACAAGCAGCTCTGAGATGCTCCTTAGTGTTAAATTCCCAAATTATCCATGGCCTGTGGAGCCAGCAGCATCTTCTTCAGCTGCTTCAGGAATGGCTGCATCCTGTATCACAGAGTAATGGGGATGGTCATATAAACCTTACATCTTTCCTGGATGTAGACTCTACTCTTAACTTGAATATAAGAAGAAGAGATAAAACTCAAATCCATGAGAGCCACAGCATGAACCATGAGCAAGACACTTTATCTGTAGCTTTCGACATTTACTTCTGTAGTAAGGTATATGTTAAAAAAAAAAAAAAATAGCAAAAAATAAAGCTATGGGTGGATGGATATGCAGATGGGTGAATGGCAAGAACTGCTATTGCTATATTTACAGGCTTCTGAGTAATGAGGTCTGATGGACAAGATCTGAACTACAGGCTTCATGTAAAGTTTTCAAAGCCGAATGATAGTTTTGTGCTCTTCAGGCTTGAAATGAGAGTTATTCGGCAGGTAAATGTGTTACTCCCTGATCCCATTCCTTTGAGCACAACCAGTAAGACATTTGAAAGGCACTCCAGAGTATCAGATGATTCACACAGAAGCAACATTCCATTCCCATGCTATCAAATTTGGGGTTTTCCCTAACTTCAATACATTTGCTCCCTCCCCTGGCATTGTTATTAATCCCACTGCCATGAACGGGTGTAAAGTGCTGTAGCTTTTGCTCCAGCCAGCTTCTTTCAAGTTAGAAATAAAGGAGTCTCAGGAAGATACTGGGGATAACATATCCAAACCCATGCTGTGGAGCCAGGACAGGCAGAGCAGCTGCCCAGCTGCTCCAGCTGGCTCCAGCTGGCACCAGCCGCTGGCTGCTCCCTGGCGACATCCTCCTGCAGACCCCATTGCCGTGTCTGACGCCATGGCAGGTTCACTTGCAGTTTTTCCTCAATTAAAAGTGATGTGTGGCACCGGGCAGGACCCATCTCCGTCGTCAGCAAGCTGCGTGCACATTATGTGCTCTGGCCATAGAGACAATCCTGGCTGCATCCTCTCTCTGTTGACGGAGCTTACAACAAATAGGAGTCTTTTATTTAGCTGAGTCCAGCCTCAGCTGAAATCTTCCTTCCCCCTTTCTCACCCTCCCTCTCCTCCTTCTGCTGTCGCCTCCCTCCACTGTCCCCTGTGTGTAACTCCACTGCAGGGGGTCCAAACTTGGCAGTGATGGGGGGCACTGACCCTGCGGCAGCTCCTGCTGCTCTGCTCACTGCAAGCATAGCATCCTACCTGCTTTGATAATAAATTAAGGTCAGGCCACTAGAAATTCTGGTTCTTTTGGGGTTTCCCCTCCCCAAAAGCAAATGTTTCCCCTTCAGTGGTGCCCATCATAGCAGGACCCCATGTTCCACTGCAGAGTCCTGCAAGGTGTGAACTGTTCGGTCACAGAAATGAACCTACACAAAGACCCCAGACCAAGCCAAGTAGAAAAGCACATTATAAATTACATTCAGAAATGCAATGGGCAGACACTGGCTGCTACTGTGTACACTGAGGACTTGGTTTGGGCTTGCAAATAGGAAGGAGGCAGATGAAATTCCCTCTCTCTATTGTTTCTCTATTGTTGCTGTGCTGGAAGGGGCTGGGACAGCTGCGTAAACCCTGTTTGACAGGATCTGTGAGCCTAGCAAAGTATTTGTGGTCAGCTAGACTTAAAATTTACCAGGTCACTTCAGATCCTCCCAGCTCAGCCGCATGTACTGCTGTGGGAGGGAAAATCTGTGTTTCTGAGTTGCACAAGCTCTTCTCTCCTACCAGGTTGGGTGGACAACTTTGGCCTCTATCTCTGCTGTTCATCTTTGCTCTACCTGTATAACCACCTGGCATACTTCTGTCAACAGGGACTGATTTTTCCAGGTTTTCGGAAAGCACATGCTTGCCTATTGCCTAGGACAGGTAATCTGTACAACGTGGTATGTTTCAGGAGGCAGGGGGAAACGGGGTAAGGACCAACAGCAGAAAATCCCATCAGCTGGAGCATATGGTAATGATATCACTCTGAAGATGTTCAGAAGTTACTTTAAAAGAGTTTAATTTCATTTTTCAGAAGCACACTGAGAAGCAAGTTTCTTTCTGGAAAAAAATAATTACTTAAAAGGAGTATAGGCGGCTTGTTTTCTGCATCAATTTTATCAGTAGACAGGTAAAACCAAATCTCCAAGAAGTGATGAAAGCTTCTGCCCTGGGAAGAGGGGGTAAAATGAACGTTTGCCCCAGCTCCACTCCCCCAGCCCCTCCTCAGAGAGTGGTAAAGAAAGGGTCTGGCCTTGGCCAGCTCCATCCCAGTTCCCTGCTGCCAGTGTGGGGGTTGCGGTCCATCAGCTTCCTCCTGGGCAGAGAGGCTCTGCTGGCTTTGCTGCTGCAGCAGCAGATGTGTCACCAAAGGCTACTGTGGGGTGCAGAGTTTCTCCCTCTTGCGTGCCTCTGTGATGCTGCTGCCATCTTTCAGGCTGTGCCTGGCAGCTGCCCGCCTCACCCATACCTTACAGCTGGCCACAGGGTGCAGCAAAATAAAGGTGCTAATGGCAATTACAGCATTGCTTTTCCTACATACCATCCTTATAACTCAGCCCAAAGGTGGAGGTGTCAGCTGGGCTTACTGCCCTGTGTGTTGGGAGTGTCTCTGCTCAGAGATTTGCCAGTAATCCTGGGACTAAGCCTTTGATAATAATACTCAGGTTTCTTTCCCACCAGAAGCTGAATTTGACACTACTGATGAAGTTAACAGAAATTACAGTTGCAGGGGGAAACTTGTTGAGCCAAGTGTGTCCCATTGAAGAAGATCTCTTGGCTATAATTCAATGTCCCATCTGTTTTTCTTATGAACTAATGAGCAACATTAAAATCAGACCAGTAAATTTGATGTCTGCTTTAGCAGCTTCTGTGTCCTGAGGTTTCTGAGGCTTTTCTGAAGATGTGCAAGACAAATAAGGTCTCTATTTCTCTACAAAGCCTGTGTTGGCTAAATGAATCTGAGCTCTGTATGAAAAAGTTGCACCTCCTATGAACCCATCCAGAGGTGCCAAGGTGATTGACTTGTCTAAAGACAATAACATTAAAGCCATTTTTTTCTCTGAAGTAGAAACAGCAATGAGTTGACAAGAAATCAAAATAATGTATAGACCTAAGGGTGTACTAAGGGGTAATTGATTTAGGAAACAAGCCTTGCATCTGACGGTTTTTCCTCGGTAAGGCTTATAGAAGGAGATGTTTTCTTTCCAGAAAGCATATTAAAAATGAAAAGCAACATATCTTTCCATAATGTGTTTCTAACAAAGTAGATAGACATAGCAGTGCTGTAGGTGACCATAACACAGCAATTAGAGGCTGACAGGGAAGGTGGCTTTGAGACTGAACATTTCAGCAGGTGATAGTAACGACAACAGCTGAGTGTTCATCCATTTTTTAAATGAGTCTAATATTTTTTACTTATTATGTGGAGTCATCCTCCCAAAATAAAGCTTCAGGATGTGTATCTAAGCCCGCAGCTTTGGTAGGGTGTGCACAACCCAGATCAGGTGATGGGGCAGCTCTGATGGCCTCTCACTGCCCTGTCTCTGGGTGCACTGGGTGCGTGTGGCTTATACCATATGGTAGAGAATGAATGGTGCTTATACAAGGCCCTCAGCAACTCATGAGACTTTTAGTTTCATGTTACCAAAAGATAAGCTTATTGGCTATCCTATTTGTTGACAAAGCTCCTGCAGGATCCATACATGGGAAAAGCAAGGACAGATCCTGCTGCCCTCGGTGGCAGGGTACAGAGCAATGAATGGAGTAATTTGCCCTGTGTGGATCGTGTCACTGCAGATTTGGGAAACAAATAATTTTTCTTAAAAGCAAAGAGCAACACAGGGGAAGAAGGATGGAAGTAGAATGTAAGAAATTCTCCAGCTCACTGGAGTTCACAGCTTTCCCCACCTGTGAAAGGTCATGGAAAGCCAGAACTGCTCTGCAAAGAAATTATCTATGATCCTACAACCTAGGCAATTCTATGATTCTACAACCCTGTGGCTGTCTCTGATGGAACTGTAACTGTCTGTAACTTGGACACTGCCAAAAAAAGCTACTGTAACCTGGTTTGGGTTATCCCAGAGCACCAGCCTCACCAAGAAAGTGGCAAGACTCCAGCGTTGATAGTAGAAAGAATTGGGAGAAACCCTTCAGCATTTACAGGTCTAAAGCACAAAAGCCTTAGGTAGCATTGTTTTCCCTTTTGGTTTTTACACTGTCTGCTGAGTTACAGTCTGTGTTTGATTTATGCAGTGACAGAACACTTTATTCATCATGTTAATGTCCGTGGTTGTGCTGATGGAAATCAACTCACATGATGCATCCTCCTTCCAGGGCAGCACACCATGGGCTGGAGACAGTGCCTCATTGTGCCTGGCCTGCTCACACTAGCAGGAGAAGGGAATTCTGCAGGGTTGGAGGATGCCCTTTGCATTACCTGCTAAGACTGAAATGATATCATAGCTCTAAGAGGCACCCCCGGCTTTGCAAAGCACCTATTCCTACCACCCCTGCCTCCGGAAGAGACTGTAGTAAGATTTGGCAGATTACAACATCACTCCCTTGATACGTGGGCATAACTGTGCTGCTCAGGTCCTTAACTGCAGCAAGGAGCCAAGGAGCTGCCAGATTGCTCTAGTGTCTTTGATACTGTGAAAACTTCAAGTGACATGGAGCCTTGAAGCTGCAGGAGAAGTAAGTACGTCTATGGCACTGAGAGAGAACTGAGGTGTCCACTCAGAACATTTAGGTCTAACTTGCTTTTATTTCCACTTCACTCACTTCTGGTCAGCCCAAGGGTCATAAAGGGATGAACACCTGGCAATAAATGTGACAGCCAAAAACTGGACATATTCCTGGAAGTCCTGTAAAAGCCATTCCCTTCAACCAGAGGCAGCCACAGCTGACAATCTCAAGACTAGAGGCATGGCTGTGGTTGGTAACAGGAAGTCTGTAAGCACATGGAGCATCGTAGGAACAGCCATTCTTTCCTACCAATGAATAAAGAATTCCTCAAGTGTATAAAGCCATAATCTTTTGCAAATGCCATAAAAACCCCACCATGGTGATATAATTATCCTTTTTTTCCTTCTCCTTGTGAAAGCAAATATTTAGAAACCAAATGAGGAAGACAAACACAGCTTTCCCTTGCATAAAGCTCATCCTTTTCTGTTAGAAATGGTGCTAGCTGGCTAGGCTTTTTCCCAGCAAGAGCTGCCAGTCCTGTAAGAGTGGTTACTGGTCTCCAATCCATGTGGCTCTTTCCCAGTTATTATTACAGTGTATATTTTTGAAAATATTTTTAGCTCAAATAGACAGGCAATGAATGAAAGTGAATGTGCCAGATGTCCCTCTCAGTTTTGTCCAGTCTATCCATTTTCTGCATTTTCTGGGGTAATCAGATGCCTGTGGATGGGGTCTTTATGAGAAACATTTTACAAGGGGGAGAAACTAAGCTGAAAGCTAGGCTTGCAGCACACTGCAGCTGCTGGCTTTATACCCTTGGCCTGGCTTATTCTGATAGGACCAACCATTTTCCCTCTTTCTAAGGCTGGCTTCTTAGCTCCTTTCAACCTGTCCCATTCAGGGTACGCACTGTTAGTAGGAGATGAAGGTAATATACCAGAATCAGATGGTGATGGACACCCCTCCTCTTACCACAGAATGATTTATGTTATCTGTTTTATGACCTTTGGATCCCAAGCATGACGAGACCTGTTTTCCTGTTTTGGCTGGGGCCTGGACACAGTGCCTGCACAAGCAAGTGCTTGGGCCTTTCTCCTAAAGACCTCTGTAGAGCTCACTGAAAGATAGTAAACCAAAACTGCAGTGTTGCCATTTTTCTAGCAGCCCCACTCCTGATCTCAATACGTGCATAAAACAAAGACACAATTAGTCTGACATGAACAGTCAAGAACTATCCCAGTAACCAGATCTTACTGGGGTAAGAAATTATGGATCAAACACAGTTTGTTTTCTCCTGGTGGCCAAGCAGGGTAGGGAGAACTGCTGGGAGAGTTTGGCCATTCATATAAGCCCCATTTTTCACTTGATGGCACACTTTCCTGAAGACATAACATCTTTGATACACCTTAGGAATCTGAGAAACTCTGTTAAATCTGGGCCCATAATGATCTCAGGTCACATAAATTCTGGATTTCTGCTTACAGTCCCCAGATAAATGTTTTACAATTTATTCTTGACCTCTCCTGGATATGAAAGCACACTGAGACCATTTTGTCTTCATGCCTTTCATTGTGTAGGGCAGAAGAACAATCTCTGGTACCCATGAGCCTGAAAATGTGTCTCAGCTTTGCATCCAAAAGGCGCACACCTTATCTGAACTAGCCAGCTCTCCTGCACAGGCAAAGACTGAGCTGGGGATGCAGTCAGAACAGGACTTCTCACCAGACATTGTTTATTGCTTGTTGGGTGGATAAAATAACGAGCAGTTGTTTCTGTGGTATTTTAGCCATTGAACTTTTGGTCCTGGCCAGAACAGAGGAATTTCAGAGAAGAGCATAATTCAAGTAACAAATTGGAACATTTTGAAACTTGAGGGAAAAAAAGGTGAATTAAGATGAAGCCAAAGGTTTAGGTTAGATCTTGTTTAATCCAAAATAGGATATCCATCCCTGACAAAAATGTTGACCACAGCTATTTTTTTGGCACCATGTCTGTTCCCTTCCCACCCTGCATTCTTGGAAGTCACTGCGCTCTGGCTCTTCAATTAGAGAAGGATAATTGATGTAATGCAGACTGGAAAAAGCTTATCACACTGCATTATTTGTTCCACCAATGGACCCCTATCACCACTGTGAAATCTGTTTTTGCAAGTTCGAAAGAGACTTGGATAAGCCACCTGGCTATCCCATCTGGGACTGTTGACAGCCTGATCCAAGCTGTTTGTCACGGACCCTTGAAAATGGCATCGATGGAGTGAAGGGGTCTGTGTCTCCAAAGGGTATTTTGGAGTGAGGATTTGCACAGATGAGCTGATGGAGGCTGTGCTGTGTTTTGGAGGATCACCTGGACTGCGGCTCTGTTGGTAGCCAGGAGCTCAGGCCTGAATTTCTGCCCCTGCTTGTCCTTTCACTCAGGAGACCCCATAATTTAGGTGTATGGAAGGTGGGAAAGATGCTTTTTAGGCTGTATAAAGTGTGGGAATGAGGTAGCAGGGGCAGTCCAAGGTTGCTGGAGCATATCACCATGGGGTACCTTCCTCGGCAGACCACGGAAGCCCAAGGGAGAGGGTGGCAGAGAGACAGAACCTCAGCCCCAGCTCTCATATTATTTGGAAAGAAGATGCCAGCGTCAAGCAAGGCAAGAGGATTTACTGATTGATGGAAAAGTAAAAGTTAGGGAGGACCCAGATCCTTCTGGAGACTCACCTGCTTCAGCAGAGGGAAGAAGCCATATAATAGAGCTAGATCTGCCCTGTTCTCCTTCTTTGACGGCTAGCGACAGCTTCCTATAACCAGTGAGGAAAACACCCATAAAACACAACCTTACTCCAGGAATTGGTGCAACTGCAAACTGCTTGGGTCTCATGAAACAATCTGCCCAAAGCACTGATTATGCTGTCACCTTCCACAGAGCTCAGTGGCAGCGGGCTCCAGGAGAAAAAAATGTTCAGCCATGGAGCAGATGTTGTGGCAACTGTGAGTGTAAACACTTTTTAGGTGCACAACACTTGGAAAGTGCCATGAGCCTGTCTTCCCCTTGGTAGCCCGTCTCCGGAGATGTCTTCGGGCAAGAGGGTGGTGGGTTTTGCCTGGATCCGTATTACTGACCAAAACTCTTGCAGAAATAAGCAAGCCTTCAATAAAAATACCTCACTTGTTCCTTCAGGTTTGCCGTGGTCAGCACAACGTTGGGAAAAGTTTTCAAATCCATTCTTTCCCTGCAGCCATGCTGACTGGGGCTCAGGAGATACCACTTGTGAAATAGCAGGTGCAGATTTTCTCTGTGTCACTGCAAACAGGATTATTCCTAAGTGAAGGAACTGCAAATGTTTAATTACAGCCACAGTCCCACCTGGGACACAGCAGGCATATTTTTATTATTTTAATAATTTTGTTTTGTTGCTTCTTGAAGCGATGGCCTGCAGTTTTACATAATAACCTCACTAACCTTCCCAATATCAACATAAAATAATATAGTAATAAGAGCTCCCTTTCTCACAGAGCAGTTTTTGCTTGCAGAGGAGGTGGGAAGCCACTTTCACCCAGCAGCTATTGCCTTTTAGCAAATATCTCATTATCTGACAAAAGCAGCTCCATGTGCTTCACTTCATCTTACACTGTTGGTTACCAGATAGAGGCATATCCTGCTGCCAGAGACCCACAGGGGAAAAGTAATTGCGGCTCAGCTTGAACTCAGCTGGCAAAAGCTGGGAGGGTGACGCTGGGTGTGCAAGGAGGTAGGGAGGGGGTCAGATTTTCTTCTCACTGTCAGCACACCTGCAACCCACAATGGCCCAGCAGCTACAAGCAAACCCAAACCTTTCAGGCCAGTCCTTTTCTCCTCTCCAGAGGAGCAGGATCTGTTCTCAGCATCAATTATTTCGGTGGTTTATTCTCGTACAAAGTTAATTCAAAGTATTGCTATTTTAATGTCCTCTTATTTTAGATTCAGTTCAGATGTTTGGATAAGTGTATTTGGTCATTTGGAGATCAAGCAGTTCCTCCATTTCTTTTTATTTCTGAGTCCAAAATTTATATCTGTCAGCAATGATGCTGTGGGCCCATTATTCCTTGATAAAGGCACAAAGGAGAACAGCAGGCAGCAAAGATTTCTGCAGACAGGATTCTGCTCAAAGTATCAGAAATAAAAGAACAAAGTCTTAACTCTATTATTAATTTGGACCCAAAAAAAAGTGTGTAGCAGCAAACCACCAGAGCAGTGATGGGTAGGAACCAGGTGTACTCCATTAGAAAGTGAGGAAGGGAGTGTTTCTTCTCTCCAATAGCTGCCAAAAAACATGCTTGTTTCAGCTTTTACATGAAATGATAGATGGGGGCTTTGAAGCCCAAATCTCTTTGATTTTATTTCTCCTCCCTTTGGGACATGGGTGCTGGGGATGTTCATTACTCATGATGGAAACAGTTGCCACAGGAAGCTCCTGGAACAGAGTTTGGAAAGCCATGAAAGCCCTAACGGCAGCTGAAAACATCAGTGCTGTCCCAGCATTTGCTGAATCAAATTATTAAGTGCCAAGGTAAATTAATGTTTGTCTCTGAGTCATTCCCAATTTTACAGAATCCAGGGTTTTCAAACTCTCTTCCTACCACGAAAATTCTCCCTTCTTGAAAAAGAAACCCCATTTTGGTGGCAGCAGCTTCTGAAATCTGGAACTGTGTTTTCAGAAGTCTTGCTTCACTCTTCAGTAAATTCCCTTCCATCTCTCCTTGCCCAGTGAAATAACCAGAATATTTGCTTTTTTCTTTTTTTCTTTTTAAATCAGGGTTTTCAGTAGTCATAAAGCATAAGCAAACAAGCCTCTTCTGTGAGGATATTTACTTGATATTTATACACTAAAGCAAGGCTCAAGAGCTAATCTGTGAATTATTATTCAATGACTCTGAACACCTGGCTTGGGAATCCAAGATTTCCCTGAAACTGAATTGAGATTCCTGACATTACATCTTCACCATCATTCAAATGCTTTCTCACCATCATTCACCAACCGCTAATTGCCCATCTCTTCCAGCATCTACAAGGGTCTGAATGAAAAGCCTTCACATCACGGATCTTCCTGCTGGCCTCCTTTTCCATTTAGGCAGGAGAGCCACAGCTCCTTTCAAAATCCTTGCTGCTTGAGCTATATTCTCCATACTTGGGGTAAAAAGGAGACGATTTCACAGGGAAGGTTAGGCGTTCTTTCTTTAGATGTTCCATACCTCATCTCCATCTCAGTAACAGGCCAGGCAGTGAAGACACATAATGTCTACCCTGTGCAGCTCCAGTCAATGAATTTTGGGTGTTTTAGCAGATGTAACCCACTACCCCTGTTTAGCAGTGCTTGTGGTGTCTTTGCTGCCGTAGCGTGCTGGTATGCTTAAGGCTTTTTACATTATCAAGTAACTCAGCACCTCATTTCACTGGTGGGTCTTGGCCTTCTGGTAATTCACGTCCTGGATTGTTCCCAGCATCCCTTTTGGCATGCATTGTCTATTTGCCCCCCCTCAAAATTAAACTTGGGCAATAACTGTGGATTGTTAGCTTCAGAGAATACCTTCTGGATGGATGAAACCTTCATCACTATCCCAACAGGCATCTGGTGCTCATGCAACCTTAGCTTCATCCTCTTAAAACCACCACTGCATCAAAGCCCTCAGGTTTTGTCTGGCACCCGAACATGAGGAAAAAGAAAACTGAAAAATGTTGGATAAAGTAGTGTCACAGAGCACCCCAGAGATCATGGAGGAGCCCCAGCCAAAGACTAAGCAGTCTGGACAGCCTTGAACAACTTGAGTACAAGCCAGTCCCTCGCATTGCATGGCCAGGGATCACTCCCTGGGGCTGATGCCTTCAGTAATGTTGTTGAAGCCAACTGTAGTTCTGGTGAAGTGTTTCACACAGAGCAAGGAGATCTTGGGATCTTCCCAAGCTCTTGGGAAGGCTGGGTGTGCATGTGCATGTGGATGCATTTACAGAACTGCGTTCTGCAGTTGTGGCTTGTGAGAGGATACTAGTGGGTGGTTCAAAAAATACTGTATGGATATTATTATACATACATAATTTGATTCTTTTAGCCTGGAATAAGTCCCCAGTACATTCATATTCACTTGGCAGTGAAGATATGAAACTTGGTTTGGCAGTTGCATTTAGCAAAACACTGGGAACTCAGGGGAAAAAATATCACCTGGCTGAGTAGGTTCAACTAATGCTGGGAAATAGAGCTCTGTGAATCTGAATTCAACCCAGTTTTTCAGAGCTACTTACTCAGTCTCCTTCCACCGTTGGCCAGCTGACAGAAATTCAATATTTTTCTTTTAGTGAATGAAAAGCATAGTCAGAAACAGCCATTGGGTCAGGATCATATGCAAAAGCTGCTCTTGTGCTTTTGTTTCCTAATTGCTCTTGGAAGGATTTTTCGGACTGGGCTGACGCAGTTGTGTGTGTGAATTTCCTGGCAAATAAGGAAGGTGACTGTGTCCAAAAGACATTTAAGAGTGTGAATTCACAGCCTTTCCATGTCTAATCAAGAAGCATAAACTATTAGCCACATGTTCTCCATTTCCATCACATTTTTTCACACTTAAACAAAAACATGCCAAAGAAAAGGTGCTACATTTTTTAATGCCCCCAAATAGGAACCACGGGAGTCCGTTAAATGCTGTGGTCATTTCCAGCATACAAATCAATTTTCCTTGTGGTGGTGAAGTGGTGAATAATGCCTGGTTTGTTTAAAGGAGCATGACTGATTTTGGATGAAGGATCCTGTCACTTTGGCATTTTTAGTTTTATTTATTGCACGCAACCGTATAAAACCTGGTACTGGTCTCAGTGCCAGGCTTACTAGTGGAAAAGCTGAAAGGACCACATAACTCCTGGTGCAGCAAAGAGGTTCTCCTTCTGCAAGGCATTTTCTGGACTCCTGAAAATTTATTTTTAATAACATGGCAGAGAAGGATTTCATCAGTTGGCATCTACTGGCTTTATTTTTTCTTCCATTTTGCCTGTGTCAAGATGAATACATGGAGGTGAGCAGAAGATCTTATAAACCAGTGGCCAAAGTATTGCAAAGTCACCACCAGACTGGCCATAAAGGTTCCAGAAGCAGGGAAATATTGAAACAGCGGAATCAACTTATAGAGTGGACTGTTGGTAATAGCACTTCTACAGACCAAAAAGTCCTGAGACCAGAGGTAGATGATGTAGAACTGACTACCTCAGATAGAGTCCAGGTACTCTGAATTAATCTTCTAAAGATATCTTTAAAGCTAATGAGATATTTTCTATTTCTTTCTTTTTTTTTTTCCTTTTTTTTTTTTTTTTTCCTAGGATTATTAGTGGTATATTTATGAAATTATTTTAATTAAAGATCTGTGTTGGTCTGTATCCTTGCTGGGTTGCTTTATAGGATCTTGTAATGAGCTGGTAGAACCAGTAGTAGTTGGGGACACTTATTTCAACATAGACAGCAGCCCTTTGTTTTGCTGAAACTGTGATCCTGTGCAATCATATATTCTGATATACAGTCTCTTAATTATTTCAGGCTATTACTTTTTTAATACACTAAAGTTTTAGATTCTGTTAACTCTTTTGAATGTGAAGGAAAATTACAGAATTTATAGTGACAATTGGAAAGATTCAGTTACCAGAGAATAACTTAACTTGAAAATTATGTACATAAAGTATATTCTTTTGAGCTTGAGACAAACAATGAAATTCTGAGTGTTTAAAAATCCTATTCTAAGCAACAGCTTGAAAAAAACAGATACTAGTGTAATGAGTAGATTCAATAATATATATCAGCTTGACAGTTTCAGAGGAAGAGACTTGGAATGAAACTCTAAGTCATCTGTAGTGTCTGCATTTTAAACTGGGAATCTTTTTATACCTTTTTTATGTCATTTTAGATATCGCCATTAGATCTCTGCAAAGGGAAAATGGCATAATTTGATTATACACAAAATATCACAGTCCAAATTTAAAAGTAAAAATCTGAAAGGCAGAAGATGAAGTTTTTCTAGCATTAAGGATAACAAAATTCCACTCGATGTTTTTTAGAAACAACAAGAACATGAGTGGTTTTTTCCTATTGCTGATACAAACGTTTGAGTCCTGTATAGTTCACATCTCATCTTTTTTTTTTTTTTTTAAAAACTCATTCAGATCAAACTATGACATTTTGAATTCAAAAAATTATGGACATACAGACAAGTGTTGAATAATAAGCTACTTCATAATAAGCAGAGAGAAAACTTAATTTTAATCCTGTCCTAGGCTTGAAGAACTGAAACACATCCAAGTATGGGAATAGGTTTAATGCATGATTATATTCCCTGTATTTAAATTTTTTTAGTGCTTTGTAATTCATATTTCTTGGGCAGGAGTTATATCCATTGTACTCCACAAAACAGATATTTAACTTCAGGTATGTTAAATTGCACTTGCAGTATATAAACATTGTAAACTATCAGGTATATAGTCCAATGAGTCAGCTAGTGTGTGTGTACCTCTTCATTGCAGAAAGAATTGTGCAGCTGCATATTACAGACCGCATATTATTGGTACTTAAAGAATATTCCCCTTTAACTTGACATAATATCAGATAAGGCAGGATTTAATACAAAATTACAACTCTTTTAGGGGTCAAACTGTGCCTTCTCAGAAAGCGTCACTGTGTTTGGGGTGCACATGTCTCTCATCAGAGAGCTTAATGAAAGATGTTTGGAGTTGCCTGCTGGGGAAAGAGGTTGTGACATTAAAACTGAGGCCAGTGAGCCTGAGTACAGCTGATGGCACTCATCTACCTGCCAGACCCACTCTAAGAAGCAATCCTTGCTGGGGAAATGATGCAATTTTTGGCTTACTGAAATGAAATGGAGCACTAGCAGATGCATGACAGGGATAATCCATCACAGTGTGGCTGACGCAATAGGTATTTTCCATCTCTAGACTCCAGGGTTTTCCAGACAAAGGAGGAACAAAGGTGGCACAGACCTGCCAAACTTTTCTCTTCCCCTTGAGATATCTGAAAGCTGTTTCACCCCCAAGTCCCTACTTTCTCAGTGGTTTTATCTCTGGCTGAAGAATTCCACCTTTTTGCCTAAAGGGTTATTACTGTCCCACTCCTTGTTATGGAACAGAGGCAACAGCATTGGTCTTTGCTGCCTTGGGTGCAAGGCCAGCCTTGAGGCTACTTGTAACTTTTGTAAAATATCACGTACATTTCTCCAGTGGAAGGACTCCTACTGACCAAGGAAACCCATGCCAGATACATTCCTACTTTTCAGGTTGCTCTCTGAAACCTTCAGATACCCTTCCACCTACTGGTATTTTACTCCAAATTCTGGTGATTGTGATTGTTTAATTCTTTGCTACAAAAGGGGCCTCAGAGCCTACAGAGACATGCCATTTTGTATTCAGAACAGGAGCCAAGAACGGTGGATGTACAGTGCTCATCTTCTGCATTGTCTTAGACAATACGACAACCCATAAAATTAATCAGGAAATGAAAAAGGGCTGGGTCTCTAATTATGATTCATTCACAGCTTTAAGTTAAGTGAATTTTATAGACCATCTGTTCCCTAGAACTGCCTCCTACGTACTAAATCATAGGAAATTCAGCAAAAAGCCTCAGAAATATTTCCAGCTTTCTATCTGTATTAGGATATCAAAGTGACAGATGCATTTCACAAGCTCCTAAATCATATTTGTGTTCTGAGAGCAATGCCAAAGATTCATAGTGCAATAAATTTTATGTGCAAATGGCTGCAAAGGACACCTTTGGCGAGTAGGTTGTAATTAATCTCTTTGTCCCATTTGAGTGTAATTTTACTTTAGGAATGGATTTTTCCTTTAAATGTACTCTTCATAAAGTTCTTTGTTTTTAGAGATTAATAGAGTTATCCTAAATATTCCATGTTCTTGGCAGCTGACCGCAAATATTTTTTCCTCCTACTCAAGGGATTAGTAAAGATAATAAGTCAATACTACTTTATGACTTGCATAAGTAGTTATTTTGAAGTGAGCGGAACTGTTCTCATACAGCCAGGCTGGCAGAACTTGCCTCATTTCACATGCAACAACCCGCTGAGCTTTTCGAGAGGTAGCAATGCCAACAGCGTTTGGTTAAAACCAGCATTAGTATTTAGTTTATGGTAACATAGCTGGTTAGCTAACAATGTCATCCACAGTTTCAGTGCATTGGGTAAAAACCTGCACGGAAACAGTCTGGTGTCCAATCCATTTTGCTGGATTCATTTGCCTTCCCTTACCTGTAATCCGCATTTCTAAGTCTTTGGATATTTCTAGACTGATATGACTTACCCACTCTTAACAGGTTATGTATTTAGTTTGTCTTCTCATTTAACGTGAATAAGAAGCTCTATCTAAAAAGAGCTGGAGATTGCAATCTCAATGCAACACTCGACATTAGCATCTCAGATGGTACAAAATGCTTGTGCCAGTCCAGTCCTCTTGTACTTGGCTCCCCTTCAAGGACTGAAAGTGAACTGAAAACAGGGCGGCTACTTCTCTCATATTAGGAAAGCGTTAAACAGCATGTCTGGTCATTGTCAGTTATGTTCCTCCTAACGACTAGGAGAGATAAAACAGCAAGAACAATACAAACAGGTTCTCTAAGAACAGACAGTCCAACAGGCAGAATGCATTTTTCTCATAAAATATAGACCAGAATTATTAAGGTAAAAAGCATAGCACTCCCCAAAGCCCCATAAATATGAAGCTCTTCTGCCCATTGGCAAGTCTTAACATTTCCATAACTCTTTGAATATGAGGCATAACTGCTGGGCTGTATTCCCATGGTAGCTCCACTGTTGTCAGTTCCAGCTGGAGAGGGCATGTGTCTGTCCCATTGGAGGTTAGTGGTGGGGATTTTGGTGGCGTGAAAGAGGTTTTCTGTAGCCCTAAACATAAACTCTCAAGCCTCTCAACATTAATGAATTCTGGAGGGGTGTTCTGCATTGCTTAAAACATGGGCAGAAATCTTTGGTGTTTCAGATCAAGCCAGCAGATGACACTGAGGGCAGGATTTCTACACCTACATCTTCATGACAAACATCTCTACACTCATTTGGCAGTTCCCATCCCAGCAGAGGCTCCTTTGCTGCTGTTGAACCTATTAGATTTGCATTAAGCAAGTAATTTGAGGACAAGAAAGACAAAGGGAAAGAAAGGGAAGGAAGACAAACAGTAGAATGATTAGAGAAAAGTAGCAGTTGGACTGGTATAACTAGCCTACTCCAGAACTTGAGAAGAACAGATTTGCACCTCGGGATGACAGTACAGAATCATAAGAGGTAGAGAAATAAAATCCAAGAGTGAACCTCTACCTTAGCTGGCCCATCAGGAGATCTGTGACTGCTGAATCATCACAACAGTCTAGCTACGAAATCCAGACAGGATTGAATGAGACTTCATTATTATGAATATAGTAATTTGGGAAAGAAAAGTACTGAAACAAAACTACTATCAAATTATTACTTACAGTAGTTGAGCTGTGTTTTATAAAAACATTAGTTTGTTTATGCTGCTATATTAGTTTCAGCATATAAACAGATTTTCATTGTTACAAACCTAAAACTACAAATAATCAAATGTCCATAACAACAGGTGTTGTGGTGAGTTCAAATTTTTGTCATGTCTCTTGGCATTTTATTAACTTCTCCCAAATTTAGTAGGCTGTGAGTATGCAAGTCTTTGGCCACGAACAGCAATATGCTGCACAGGCATTTTATAACATCTCCTTCGGGTGGTCCCAACACAGTTTTGCTTGTGTTTAGTGAAGGATAGTTCACTGCTGAAGGTCAATGAAGTCCCTTGTGTCCTACCACTTGTACATAGGCTTATTTGTCAAGAAAGGTCAGCTGAAATGTGGGATCAATGAAACGCAGGATAGGAATCTAACTGAAATATTAATCTAACTTTCATTACTTGGTATTATTTTATTTTCAAAACCCTCATTATTTGACAGGACAAGTTGATTATTTTTTTTGAAATATTCATAGAGCTCTTAGAACACTTGATTGAGATATTCCCTTAAATCTTCCAAAAATAACGTCTTCGGGGTCAACCCAAGTATGGAAGATTTCAGGTCAGATAAGAAGTGTTTTGAAAACTTAGCAAATACATAAAGAGAGAATATATAATGAAGACCCTGTAACCAACATGCATATGATTGATGCTCTCTATGAATGAGCTATTTAAAGCTTATTTTTGTGCACTTAGCCCCCACAAACCGGACCACAGAATCCAGACTGTAGTTCCTGCTGCCGTGGTGACTTTGGAGTTCGACTATACCAAGGGCCCCCAGGACCTCCCGGGCCCCCTGGGATGCCAGGTAAAGATGAAGTTTAATTGACTTTTTGATCAGTCTAATTACAGGCTATAAAACACAGGCTGTTCTATGAAATACCAGGGAAGGATCCAAACATGAGTACTTGGGGAACAGATTCAGAAGTAAGATTTACAATAATTTATGGGGAGACAGATTTTTCAGTCAGACTCTAAAATCTTTTCCAGTGAAACCCCATTTGTTATTAAAATTCAACTTTCACAAATTCATACTACAAGTAATCTTATTACATTTCTAATGCAAATTCATCTCTCAAAGCAACGTGAAGCTTCCATTAAAGTTGGAAGAACTTGTTCCCTGGAGTTGATCGTTGCAATTACCTTTGAATATCCAGCTATGCTATTGTATACTGTATTCAGGAGCTTTTTTTCATCTAGTATGTTGCTATCCAATATTTCACAGAGACACCCATGCTTCTATTCTCTCATAGAAATGTCTTCTTTTACTTCTTTCTCTTTGTCTTCCATAATAAAAAGTTAGAAATACACACAGTGGAACAGGATACACAAGAAAAAGGTATGCCTCATTCAGATATTAAAAGAAGGGGAAAAAAAGGAAGGGAAAAAAAGTTGCATATTGGCCTGTTAACAGTGGCTACCTTCAGGGGGTTGAAAATCACCATTCCTAAAGCAGACATATAATGTAAATGAACAAGCTTACAGCTTCTATTATCACAATAAAAATGCAATTTCATAACCCCTCAGTCTCACAAATATACTGACAGTAACAGACATGACAGACACAAAAAAACAACCAACCAAACAAATCCAACAACAACAACAAAAACCACAAAAAAAAAAAAAGTTAAGGTAGTGATTTTTGGTAGAAATAACTTACAGAAATAAAACAGACTGTTACAAAGTTAAATCTGAGTAAATTAAGTGTTTCAAGAACTAGCTTCAGCCAGCAGAATATTGAAATAAATTGTGATTTTAACATATTTTTGGTATTAGGCAAAATAAGGTCATAGTTGTATTTGATATTAGTCTGCTATAAACTCTTCATGCATCAACACTTTATAAAAAGGGTATTGACCATTAAAGAAGAAAGAAAAGTCTAACAGTGGGGCCTCTTGCACAGAAATATTGCATTATATATCAATAAATTTTGCCTTCTTGGAAGTGGGGCACAATTTCGAACTAGGTCCTCTCTTTCAAGGCTGCAGCGGACATACTGGGACACAGTCCAGTCCTAGCTTTACATCCCTCATGCAAGGATGTATATCAGCCACACTTTCATGTCACCACAGGATGCCACAAACATGTGGCTGACATCAACCTTCTGCACCCTGGAATTTCTCTGTCTCCTTCATCTGCTGCATTTCCTACCGTTGTGCTCATAAGAGAAATGACAGGTGCTGCTTTTCCCTTGATGGAATTAAATGTCACTTGCAGACTTCTGAACTGGCAGAGAAGTAGTTCTGGCTTTACATGAAAGATCCTTCTTGTTATTTTTAAGAGTTATTGATTTCTCTATCCAAATGAAAATTTGCTTCATTTCTCCCACTATTTAGCTTCCTTGTTTGAAGTAAATGTTTTTCTTAAGACAAAAACTCTGAAGAATCACTTAATCATTAGAGCTGATCTCAAACAACACCATTCTTGTAAATTTGTAACCAGACTGACTAACCAGAGAACAAGCAGAGTGCTAAAGAACCTAATATGAGTTTAGAAAGAATTAGAGCAATGATGACACTAATTAATCCCCTGAGTAATTAATTGAAAGGTCAGCTTTCTGCTTCAGGTATGTAACATAATTGCTCAGTGATCCTAGACAACCTTAAAATTTTGTCAGTCACATAGACTAATTTCGCCCAGTAATTTCCTTAGTAAACATCAGAAAGCAACACTGCAGATGCTGAGTATATTCCTATAATGACTCTTTTTACAAGAAGCCATCTCAGAAAAGCTTAATTATAAAAATGTTGACTTTTTTTAAATCTAGGAATGTACTATTAATTTGCCCCTTGAAGCCAACCAGTACCTTGAGAATGCACCTTGAAAATGCTCTCCCATTTCTGGCACAGATGGGCCATTCAGCTTGTTTAAGGCTGCAGCCATTCTTCATTGGGGCCACCATGTTTTAAAGATAGCAAAATGTTATTCAAAATTATCTTATCCTATCCTAATTAACCTAAATTACCAATAAATAAGTTTTCACACAACAAGAAAAGCAAGAGTGCTTATGCTACCTGGTACATGCCAATAGGCAGTAGCTTTCACTTTCCTTGAGCCTCATGTCTACTGAGGTCTTGTCCTTGCACATCTCCCCAACACAAAGACTTGAGATATGAGCAGTTCATACAGGAGCATCAAGATTGCAGGAAGGTTAACTCTTAAATATCAATCTACATTATTCTGGAAACTTACTCATCAAAACCTTCAGCTTCACCACACAGCTGTTTCTTATCCACCACAGCTCAATCTGGGGTTTATGTTACTGAGAAGTCCATGTGTTGCACACTGATGGAAAAACACCGTTTAATAGTTATCTGTTAGAACATACTATATGAAAATACTTAAGTTAAACAGAAAGCTCTGTTTCCTTTAAGGAAATCATGGAAATAATGGAAATAATGGAGCAACTGGCCAGGAAGGAGCCAAAGGTGAGAAAGGAGACAAAGGAGATATGGGACCAAGGGGAGAACGTGGACATCACGGACCCAAAGGCGAGAAGGGTTACCCTGGGATTCCCCCAGAGCTACAGGTACAAAATCTCTGGTGTTTGTTGGCTACAGCATTTTTCAGATTATGTTGTTGGCTGCAGCAGTTTTCAAGTGCTATTTTTCTTCTCTGAAAAACAGCACCTAACTACTTAAAAAGCAAATCCCCCTGTAATTTAATACAGTGAGAGACACATGTAGCCCTTGTCATGACTGACAAATGTGCTTTGCCAGATCCTCCTGGAAAAGAAAGACATAGGAGCTTAGTCTTTCTTTAGAGTAAGAATCCAGCTGATAAATGGGTAGGAAGAAACATATAGGGTTCCCTTTTAGGGCAGGATGCCAGTACCTGAGTCATTAGAGGAGAACAGTGGGAACCATAATTTTTCTGTGAAGCAGTATCGCATACATAACTGCACTTCCTATGGCAGTTGAAAAGAGTAAAGAAGTCACTCAGGCCCATGCCCCTCAGGTCAGCCAGGTTTCATGAGATTTGCAGAAACATATGCATCCACCTCCTCAAACTATGGCGTCAAAACCTGTAAGTAAAAACAGAAGCCCTCTGTTTTTGAAAAACATTCCCCAGCTATGTTTCTGTATATCTAGACAACTTAAGTACGTTGGGAAGTATGTAGGTTATGCCTACGAGTGAACTACCCAAAAGCCAGATGAGCATTATACCATGTGGTCAAGTCTGAGCTCATAAGCTCTGTTAAGGTATGGAGTGTATTTGTTTAGACACAACACTGTGTTGGCATAACCCCATAGCTTTTGCATCAGAACTTCTTCATGTGCCAGGAATCTAGCAGAGGGTGAAGAGCTTATGCATATCTATACCTGCAGTACAGCAGAGACAGGATGTAGTCTAGTTCTTAAGGCAACCAAAAGTAAATAGGACTTGCATAACTAAGACCTGTGGTTGCTGTTGCAAAGGGGATTTAAGAGTTATCCACATGGCAGACTGCAGTGTAGCAACATACCAGCGTTTCACCTGAACTAGAAGGAAGACTTGACTATCTCTAAGTCATAGTGCAGCTAAGGTGCTAAAGGCAAGATTTAGGGGCATGGCAAGCCTTTGAGATGCATCCTTCCTTGTCTCCAGCTGCCACTCTTGAAGGGGCTTCCATAGGTCAGATCATCCAGCCACATGTTGAGGAATCCTAAAGCATTTCAGATGGCACTAGGTGCATTGTGTGGGCAAGTGATTGCAGTCAGAGAGCCTACATGTACGGGAAGCATCTAAGCTCCCATTGCAATTGCTGAGGATCTAGAAGAGCAATTCAACTTAATCTGACAGTCACTGCTGCTTTTGGGCACATGGGACTACAGACACCACAGAGTATATAGGTCACCAGAAACTTATTATAAGAGACTTCACATCGTCACTCACACGTGCACACTTTAATGAAACTGTCTTAGCCTTGATCTGACTTGTATCCCCCAAACCCAGTTCACCACAGAAGGGACAAAATGGGACATAGCAAACATGCACAAAAAAAGAAATCTTACTTCCAAACACTCTGACTATGGACAAAACTGAAGTTCTGATTTATTTACAGATCTACACCTCTTAACTGAATGGTACTGTTTCCCAATGACTATCATTCATATAGGTTTTACATCCTCATAAATGCATGGAAATTAACATCAAAATCAAGAGTAGAACCAATGTGTGCTGTGTGAGAAAATGGGTTTTGATTTCTTGGCATTGTTATGTTTGAATTCTCTGCCCCAGCTTGCAGGAAGATGGGATAATTGCAGAGAATAAAATTAACAATGACAATATTTTCCAAAATTACTGGACTTTTGTAATAAAGCAGAATTATTTTAGACATATTCTTAAAGAATTAACTGGAATTAACATTATAGCTGAATATCTTAAAAACGTATTTGTTGTAATTATGTTTGACATAAATCCTCTTGCAATTTTAAAACAAGTTATCAGTATTTTTTTCCTAGATAAAGATAGTGGTAGTAAAAATTAAAAACTGAACAATGAAAGAGGATGAATAACAAAAGTTCCTATTGTAATACCTATTTTCAAGTAAAAGTCCATCACTGTTTCCAACAGATGTGTTTAAAAATTCTTTACCCAGTATAGAATATAATTCCTTGTTAACACTAATCTTACAAATTTTAGAGTGGGGGTTGTTAGAGGAGATAGCACTTTTGAATACATGACTGTTTTGAGTACAGGATTATTTTGAAGGACTTGGCACGTCCATGTTCATCTGCTATTTCAAAATGGGACCTAGGGAGAAAGGGCATCTTTTTCAACTCTTCTGATCAGCCCAAGAAAAGTAGCCTGGAGTCAGAGAGAATGTGAAATGGAATCTAGACAAAAAGCAATAAATTCCACCATGCTGCCATTGCAGCTGCTTTCTTTTAACACATGATGAACTTTGATGTGATCCTGGCTGAGAAGCAAGAAGTTAACAATTTGCTGTCATAGAAAATGCATCCATACAGGGATAAGGAAAATCAGCCCAAGTATTCAGCTCACATCTGCAGCTCCTCATATTACTGAACAGACGTCTAATGATTTCTGTTGCTGGATATGGACTTTCATTTGATTTTGCCCTCATTTGGAACTGAAATCAAAAGAAGTTTGGAGTGTTTTAATACCAGTATAGCTGTAACCTCATGAAAACTGTCATTTCTGTGAGGGGCGGTAAAAACTGTAATTGGACGCTTCTCATCTAGAAGCTAAGAGACAGAAATAAAATGCCAAGTCTCCATGTGACCTTCTAGCATCTAGGTGCAGCTTTTCTGCCTGTACCCAGTCAGATGGGAGGATCACTGACTCACAGAAGAGATACCCGCCCCTTCCCTGCCCATAAAAGTTGGCAGGGTCACTCTCTGGTATCTTGCTGAGGGGAAATTGAGTTGCCCAATGAGGGAGGTTTTGCACTGTGTCTTTTGAAACTTTTTCCATGGTAAATACATCTCACTGCCCCTGCTTTGGTCTCCGTCACCTTCTTTTGTCATGATGGAAGG
The DNA here is from genome assembly GCA_013398155.1 of Pedionomus torquatus. NCBI lineage: Eukaryota > Metazoa > Chordata > Aves > Charadriiformes > Pedionomidae > Pedionomus > Pedionomus torquatus. The sequence goes on along the minus strand of VZRU01009793.1, from coordinate 14,170 downwards.
TATAAGTTACAGGGCAACTGGTAAGAGAGAAAAAGCAATGAGTGTTGAGTCCCAGCAATTGCACTTCTAGAGGACCTCTAATAAAAATGCTTAATGCATCTCTGAAGGTAGTTAGCAAGAAACACTAATGTGCATAGACTTTACAGAGCACTATATATATTTCAGACATTCAATTAAAAGACATATCCAGTCTAAATGTGTTGGGGAATATCTAAAAACTAATTAAATCACTTTTGTCAGAAACATTTCAATACAAGTTTTCTCTTTCATCATTCTGGAGAGATTTAAAAGTAAATAAAATCCCAAATGAAGATCCTGATCTGCAAACACTTACACTTATTTTTAGAGTCATGAATAGCCCAATTCAATGTAAGAAGACTAGTCCTCTTCCAGTTTAATTGAATGAGAGCTTTGTTACTGGGGTTTAATGGCCTTGGAGCAGGCCCTAGAAGAACATCTCTGTCAGGAAAATAAACAGACCGCAAATACGGGAAAAAAATCTGTAGCTGACTCCTCTACACATGTGCATTTTGTGAACGACTGCCTGAATAAGAACTCATCCTTGCAGGTTGCATTCATGGCTTCTATGGCTACTCACTTCAGCAACCAGAACAGCGGGATCATCTTCAGTAGTGTCGAAACCAATGTTGGGAATTTTTTCGATGTCATGACTGGGAGATTTGGTGCTCCAGTGAATGGTGAGTGTTTACAATACAACGTAATTCAATTCTGGGAGCTATAGAGCAAAGCCTGGTCAATAATGAAACTAATTAACTGCCTTTGCAGAAGGCAGTGATAAGGCTCACTATGTGTAACTCTTGCTACCTACTTTCAGGAAAAATTAAATTGGAACCTGAGGAAGCCAAGAGAGCTCTTGCCAGCCAGTGAGACCAGCGCTGGCACAAAGGCAGGGGGAAGAGGCACGGCCAGAGCTGGGAGGGGGCAGAACTGTCTGCTTTGAGACATTCAGCTCTTCAGCCACTGCAGTGAGAGGCCTTGAAGTTGCAGTGGCAGCATCTTCACAGTTTGCTCCTCAGCCTCCTGCCTCCAGTCACACTTCCCTCATGCCAGTTCAGCCACGAGCTGGCCTGCAACAGATGTGTGGTTGCAAACGAGGCACTACATTTTTTCCGGAGCTATTTTTCAGCCACATCAATTCCCCATCCCGTGTGCAGCTGGGGCACAGGAGGAACAATAGAAGGTGGGGGAGGCAGGGCCATAACCAAACAAACATTAAGCAAAGTCTGAAACCACCATCCTCCACTTAGTCTTTCTCACCCTGCCATTCATCTACTCACTGCTATGGGAAATTATATTAAATTAAATAAGCTTGTTGTAGCACATCTTACCAAAAGTTTGACAGTGTGTGTCCTCACAGATACTTCTTTTTGAGGTTAGTGTATACATGGATGTCAATAAACATTGATCCACTATGACTTAATGACACAAACTCCAACCTCCCACTGCAGGGTCCATGTCACAGATTACCATCCAGGAACCAGTAGCTTTTCTTCCCAGCTGGGGGAGTCTTGTAGAGCTTATGAAACATAACACGACTGCACTGACAAGACTGCTGGTGCCTTTCAGACAGAGAAAGAGGGTGAAAGTAAGGGTGGGTTGTAGAAGAAGGAAAAAGCGGTGGCTGTGTCCGCATTGTTCAGGAGGCACTACAGGTAGGTAAACCCCAGTGAGTGCTGTGAAAGCCGCTCTTACACTGCCTGACCATCTGACAGCCTCTGAGGCTGAGCCCTAGCTGGCCTGGACGCTGCTTTTTTGCGAGAGGGCAGGAGAAAGAAGGTGGGGGAAAAAAGGCGAGAGAACAGTCACTGCACTCAGCCCTTGGGAAATTTCCCTTTTGGTGAGAAGGAAGGGATGAGCTGTCCTGCCATGTTCAAATAGTCATTTCTCCACAACAGCATGTGGCTGAACCCCTGCTATATGCAGAACAAGAATGAGTCAGGTCTAGGCACACTGTAAGCAGAAGCAAAATACCCGCTGGCAACTGGAAGGTAATTTTGGCCCCCGATGTTATGTTTTCTAAGCAAGAAGCCTAAGTCTATAGCATGACTCCCTCCCTCTATGAAGCAAACATGTTGTATTTGGTAATCTTTTCAGGGGTGTATTTCTTCACCTTCAATATGATGAAACATGAAGATGTGGAGGAAGTGTATGTGTACCTGATGCATAATGGCAATACTGTTTTCAGCTTATATAGGTAAGTAAAGGGCCAGGCCATTTTAATGCAAAAGATGTGTTTACACAGATCTGACAGCTTGTTCACGTTGCAAGAAGAAATTATGTAGAATAAAATAACCAAAAAAAAAACCCAAACTATTGCATTTTTCCTTCCTCAACTTGCAAATTTGGATGATAGCTGCCACAGATCTTGGACCTAAAACTCAACCTTGAACACAAGTTCCTCAAAGCTCAGGGGAAAGGAGTTAGAACTGCAAGTTGGGATTGGAGTCCAGTGGTAACATGCTGTCATTCTGCTGAAACCTATCTTCATTCCCATTTTGCTTGTCACAATCTTGTTAAAAGTTATTGGAGAGCAATTTACTCCAGAGATGAGGGCATTTGAACTGCAGTAGTAAGAATAAGAGGTCTTCCATTTACTGGCTTTTTTATCATTAGCACACGTGGAAAAGAAAAAAAATAATTTGAACTCTCTATATTAGCTGGAGGAACATCCAGAACAGGATTTAATTCTAGCATGTCAACTTGTATAATGACCAGATCAAGAAGCATGTAGCCAGATTGGTACCTGAAAAAATACCCATGTGTTTGGAAAAAACTATTATTTCTTTAATACCATCCATGTGTCTTCTCTCCTGAGCCTGAATAAACAGACACAAAAGCTTAGATGGATCACACTGGATTTTAGGCACTTAGATAATGGTAGAATCGCAGCTGTCATTGTAGCAGGTTCATTTTAAGTAGCAAGCAATAAGACAAAAGAAAATGGCCTGAAGTTGTGCCAGTGGAGGTTTAGATTGGATATTAGAAAAAGTTTCCACACCAAAACATTGTGAAGCATTGGAACAGGCTGCCCAGGGAAGTGGTGGAAGCACCATCCCTGGAGGTATTAAAAAAATGGGTAGATGTGGTGCTGAGGGACATGCTTTAGTTATGTTTTTTGTCAGCGTTAGGTTGATGGTTGGACTCTATGATCTGAAAGGTCCCTTCCAACCCAGACAATTCTATGATTCTATGCTTTCTTTAAGATGTAAAGGTTTCTTCAACAGCCTGAACTTGAAGCACCACCACAGGGTGCTTCATTCCCAACAGGTATTTCCTGAAAAAGTGCAGAGAGTTTTTGCCCTGAAGCATCAATGCCAGGAAAGGCAACAGGTGGAAGAAAGGGAACCACCACCCATGCAAAGCCAGCAGGTTAGCCCACATCGAACATATCTACATTCCAATGAAAGGCCTCAGGATGAAGTGAGCTGCCTCTCTCTGCCTACTACATGTGCCAGAAATACAAGGGCTCTTCTCACATGAGACACCTGACCTAGAGGCATTTAAAATTAGCTGCGGTGAATCCAAGGGCAAAAGAGTATCACAGGAGATCTGGAGTGTTGTGGTGAATGAGCAGAGTTTTATTTTAAGCAAGAAATTTGTTCCTGTGCCCTGGAAAAAATACACAAGTTAAGCTTCCAGAATTTCAGAAAGGAATGAAATGATGCAATTAGGCAGGGTGCAAAATTTGACTAAGAGATCAAATGTAGAAAGATGCCAACACTTCCTCATAAAGCTGGAAATACATTGGCAAGCTTTACAAGGAAGTTTTACTCAGGATAATAATGTGCCTTCTTGGATTCTGTTTTTTTTTTTTTTTTTTTTAAATTGATCATTTTTGAGAAACAAAAAGCTGACTTGTTAAAATATTCATCCTTAGCTATGAATCAAAAGGGAAAGCAGACACTTCAGGAAACAGTGCAGTGCTAAAACTTGCCAAGGGAGACGAAGTCTGGCTGCGAATGGGAAATGGAGCCCTCCATGGGGACCATCAACGTTTCTCGACATTTGCTGGGTTTCTTCTTTTTGAAACCAAGTAAA
>VZRU01009790.1:26389-47916 GCA_013398155.1 Pedionomus torquatus | reverse complement strand
TTTTTTTTTTTTTTTTTTTTTTAATGCATGAAACTTACAACTTTCTCTTAAGTGTAATTTTTCCAGAGCAGCTTTGTGGCTGGTGAGGAAGAGCTCTCTGTTTGCTTCTGCTGCTCCTACGGGCAAACATGTGAAGTTTGTAAGTGGGACCCAGTCCCTGTTGGCAGGCAGTAAAAATCCACGTTGAGATGCAGAGGAATGGAGACATCCCGCTGGCTGTTGGGGCTCGTGGCAGCCACTGCGTGTGTACAGACCTTACGTGGTTGTTGGTATTCTCATCAGGGCTTATCTCTGTTTTTATTTAAAATTGTTACATATTTACACCAGGTTTGGCTGAATTGCTGCTGTGACAGAAAGTGCTTTTTTTGTAGACAACTATTTTACATTTTCCATTTTACTGCGTGGCTTTTTAACTACTTACTGCATTTCTGTTTTCCATTTGTTTACACCTTGCTCCTGCCAAGCACTTCTTTAATAGAAGATTTCAAAGCAATTTTGCCTTTGTATGTACAGATTTGCAGCTTCTTGAGCACAGCACAGTCACAATCAGTCAAACCCCTTTAAACTCCCCTGCAATTAGCTGGTGAAAGAAAAGGAGGGAAGAACGATTCCTGTGTCTTTCATTTATTTATTTATTTAATTTATATATTTCTTTTCCTCAGGGCTCGGGGGAAAAATGTTCCTTTTTGTTTTATTAATGATGTGCTTATGAAATCGAGCATTTGATGGTATGCACTTGGAGCCGGCAGAAGGCAAGATTCCCCACGTCGCGCTGGCATCGTGCTTCCTCCTCTGATCTGCAGTGCGCTAGTTCGTTCCAGATGTGGGCTCCCCTCTGAAAAGGGGCTGCCTGATCTACAGTGGCTTCATGGTGGAGGCGCACGGCCTGTGGGGACCCACTGGAAGCTGCCAGCCCAATTCTCTGTTCTCACTTGCGGTCTGTTACATAAGATGACCCGTTTCTTTAATAATTTTTTGGGTTTTAATTTTGTTTTTTTTTTTTGCTTGTGATTAATCCAAGTAGAATATTCATACTGCCTTTAAAAAAACCAAACCAAACAAAAACATAAACCCCAAACAAAACCAAAACCAACAAAAAAACCAAACCCACATTTTAATTATTTGTAGCTTAGGCACTTTGAAGTTGATCAGCTGCAAGTGGAAAAAATCTGGTCCAAAGATTCTGCCTGCTCGAAAGAGCCAAGTTTGGAGGAAACTCGAGTCACCTAAGAATGATGTAATGGCAGAGAACAAAAATTAGCCGTTAGCCCAGCTGTGGCCTGACTTGACCACTTGTGTTTCTTCTTGCTATAGGAGTGTTCACAGAAGTGAGGGAAGCCCAACAACGTAGGTCTGCAAGGGACTTCAAGAGATGACCCAGTCTCATATCCTCCTTTGGAGGACATATGTTGGTCCATTGTGTCCATGAAACCCGCTCATTTGCGGGGGGATCCACAGCCCCTTGCCATAGGTAGATGCTCTGCATCTGCAAGCAAAGTCCATGGGATGGAACTGAGCAGAATTAACGTTTGCTTCCAGAAGATGGGGACAAATTGCTGAATGCAATTGCTTTGGTTTCTTATTCCTTTGGCGCTCTCGAAGCAAGCATGGCCATCTTTCTGAGTGCCCATTTTGGCCCAGTCTCAGGTGAATTGCACGACATTTTATGGATTGTCATATCCAAGCAGTCTAAGGAGCCCTTGGCACTTAGGCTCTCAAGTGCTGAGCTTCGTTACTGTGACCTGCCTTTGGTTAAGGGGAACAAGCTGATCTCCTTATTTTTAAGAGTGGCCTGACCAGGGTATCACCTAGTCTCTGGTTGTGACAGGAGCTGATAGCACCTCTCTCTCAGTCCCTGCTGAGGATGCCTGGCATTTGAGATACCTGCCTGGACCAGGAACAGCACATCTCTGTGGTTTAGGCATGAAGTGGTTTTGCACGGAGAGCTCTGTGTGTGTGCAGATTTGTTGTGTCACTTGTGAAGGGAGATTATTCTTAAGTCATTTATACACTGAGCTATGAAAATTTATTCTGAGAGGATGGAAAAGTTCAGATGTTAATAGGTATATGAAACTGGCAGTGACCAAGCAGCAGCCAGAGCTGTGCAGCTGACCAGAGGAGACCGCTCAGCAGTCAGACTCCTCATCCTCCTCTGCACAGGGATTATGCAGCCTCCAAGGACAGTGACATCAGACCTGCAAACTGCCAAATCTGGCTTCACTCGGAGTTTCCCTTGGGTATTGTAAGTCTCTGGAGCAGAGTGAATACACCAGAATCTTAGCTTTTATTTAAAGACTAAGTAAGCTTGTAGTTCTTTGTTTATGAAAGAAAGCTTGAAAATGTGATCCTTTAATTTTGATTTTTTTTTAAAGATATGCAGCAGGCTGCTTTTTTTCTCTTTTCTTTTCTTATTTTAAAGTGTTTAGAACTTGTGTTGTTGAACATTGGAATCTCCAATTACTCAGGAAAACTAGTTTTAAGTAAAACGTAAATACATTTACAAATCCTTGGGATTGGCACAGAGCTTTACTATTAAGACTTTCCCGTGATGGAGGCACATAAGATGCACATTCAAAGCAGCAGAATTCCGTAGATGGTTGTCAGATATCCCATGCTGCTCTGTACAAAAGAGATAGCAACTTCTTGGAGAGGGGAGGGAAGTTCTGCTGAACACCCCCTTTCTCCAAGAGGCTTCAAGCAGAGCCTAGGCATTTGCTTAGCGTGTAAGATCTTGGAGCGACGTACCTCGGAGGTATGTGTGTATTGGTGGGGGGTGTTTGCTTTCTATGTAGCACATGGTTAAATATGAATGTTTTATGAAGAAGAGAGAAAGAAGAGTGAGAGGATCTGATTTCCAGTTGATGCCGAATTGCTTATTCCCAGTGAAGTGCGTGCAGCTGACCAGTGGCGGCTCGAGGGGCAGCCTTTTCTTACACGGGAGATGGTGACCGTGTCCTTTGAAAATAAGTGAAAGAAGCAGATGTTTGGGCATGTGCCAAAGGGTCTCGTCTTTATCATGGCTGCGTTCTGCCATCCATGTTCGGACTGAATGAAGCTTCACTTTGCAAGTGCATCTTATTTCAGTGGGAGCACAAAGGGGAATAAGGTGGTGCTTGCATTAGGAGGAATGCTGCCATTTGCTCCTTATTAAATGTTTTGCTATGTAAATGAATGTTTGAGAGTGGGTCAGTTAAGAGTAAATTTGAGTTGCCTTTTTTCTAATTATTTTTTTAATGAAGATGCGTGATAGTGAGAAGTGCTGAGGAATGCAAGCTAGGCTTTGCAAAACTCTCATTCCAAAACACTTTTGCAAATCACTAAATGCAACTTTATGCCTGCATTGTTAAACTTTACTGGAGAATCAGGATTTAACAACGGGATGCTCAGGGTGGCATCTTGTGAGGAGAATAGATGAATGTTGTTTCAGCCTGGGCTTGGCTGGGGGAGGCAGAGAGACAGTATTTCTCTGTTATGCCATTTTCATTATGGAAGCAAGGTACTTCATAGCAATAAAACCGCTCGAGCATTTTCATGCTGTAGCTCAGTTCTGGTTTTTAAGTAGATAAATATAGTTGACTCTTACCTCTGTGTTTAACACGGCATCTCGTGTATCATTCTAATTAATCTCGGAGATTCTCTGTCCTGACATGTCCTGTTAGTCAGCAGGAGACTGGGCTTTTATCAGTGCATTGAGGATCCCAGTTAAACCTGTTGGGATATTGCCTATGTGCATGACTTTCAAGTTAACAAATTACCCACAGGTGTGTATGTTTTCAGGCTCAAACTTTTGGGTTACCTCTTAAGACACCTGGTTTGTTTTTCCTGTCTTCCTACTTGTGGTCTGTATAACATAATTGTTATTTTTCACTTTGTTCTTAAGATATTGGTGATTAAGATACTTACCTCTCTGTTCCTGTATCTGAAAAACTCATCTTGCATTGTATTTAAAAGTTTCAGCATAGAGCCCCAGTGAACAGGTAAAAGAAGCTAATTTTCTTCACTTAATAAGGGTTCTGATAAACAACGCTGGCCTAAAACCTTCAGGATGCTGCCACTACCCTTGGTTTTGCCGATACACTTAGCACTTACCCTTCTCAGAAACAAGCAGCTATTTGTACATGCTCTTCACAGTTTGGCATGAAATTTTAATCATCTTTGCTACTTGGGCGTTTGTGTCCTGTGAGAACGTTACTTGTGTGCAGAACAGACCCAGGCAGAAATAGCTGACCCGGTGCCCAGTGGCTGCAACACATGGCTTAAAAATTGCCTCCAAATTGTGCATTTTGCTGCCTTGCAAGTTTTAAAGCTTCCTGGGGTTCCTTATAATCCTATTATACTGGTTCTTCCCCACACGGAGAGAGTCCTGGCAATCACCTTATGTGTCTGGCTTGCTTACTTGCTTGTTTTCCCTCTTTCCCTTTTTGCTCCACTGATTTCTGCCATGCTTGTGTTTCCTTGTGCCCAGTCCTGCTGGTAGGGCTCACAGGAACTAGTTGTTGTTTTGCATTTTGTATTGCTCCAGAGTTTGTAANAAAAAAAAAAAAAAAAAAAGAAAAAGTTGTTCTAAGCATTGCTTATTACCTTGCTTATACTGAAAAGTTACTCTCTGCAGTGGGGAAATTTATTATTTACAGTCTGTACTGCAGCTGTCCAATAAGAAATATTTGATTGGCAGCTGATATTTTGAAGCTGGTATTTTCCTTCCTAATGTCTCAAACCCTGCAAACTCCTCTGGAGAGGGAAGCGGTGCTGTGTGATGCCCATCTGGTCCCTGCTGCTATAGCAGCTGTACTACCTGGTGTTCAGGGTCCCCATTGAACAAGGTCTTGCTCCTCTGCAGCCCTGCACAGCTCATCCTTGAGTTTTGGCGAATGGGTTTGAGGCCACTTCAGGAAGGATCAGGGTGTTGAGAGCATCACCTCTGCGTGGCTCAGAGAAGCTGCAAACCCTGCAAGGAAACCTCTACGTGCTGACCCTGCTCTATGCTGCCTTCTTCTTTCTGCCTCCTTCGCTTGGACCACAGCTAACATGGCAAAGCTCAGCAAAAACACCCGTATAGCTTGAGCTGTACAGATGTGTGGTGATGGGCAAAAGTGCTACCATAGCTCACTCCTGTATCCTCCCAGCCCTCTCTCAACTGTCCAAATCCAAATTCAAGGACTCTCTGCACCTTTTCTCTCAGCGAGAAGGTTGCCGCATATGGAAGATGCACATCCTGAAGGGGACAGATGGGCTGGGAATCCAGATAACGGGAGGCAGAGGGTCGAAGCGGTCCCCTCACAGCATCATCGTCACCCATGTGGAGGAAGGCGGCTCTGCACACAGGTGAGGTGACAGTGGTACATTTGCCAGAGTGGGTGTGATGGAGCATCCATGTCCATTACTGATGAGCAGGCTCATGAGACACGTGTGGGGGTTTTGCCCTCCCATTGAGGGTGAGAATATGGCATTTTTGGTTTTAAAACTCATTTTTGTGATTGGTCATGGAAGCTTCTTCTGACATATTTGGTCCAAACTATGGACATATCAAACACTTGGTGTTGGAGCCTGATGCCTTGTGGGGCTTTTGCTCCAAGTCTTTTTTTGGAAGATGAGCCCCATGGAGCATCAGTGGGTATGGGTCACGCAAACCCTAGGTGTCACTACCAGACCTGGTCCTGCTCTCTGATGGTGGGCAGATGGGGCTTACTGCTGTGCCCTGACCATCTTCAGTGGGGCATGGAGAAGGTCTGACGGACCTCAGCCCTGCAAAGGGGATGAAATGGCTCTGGCTGTAACAATAATTTCCCAGGAGCACCTTTCTGAGCCACTTTTTTTGGCAAATAACACTGCAGTGTTGAATGCTAGCTTAGCTTCAGCTAAGTCAGGTGTTGTCCGTTCCTCTGTGTTCCACCACGTGCCGACGGAGCCTGGCACCAGAGAAGGACCACCCTGCAGCTCCACGTTCCTGCTCTGTTTCCGCAGGGATGGCAGGCTGACGGCGGGTGACGAGCTCCTCATGATCAACGGGCAGTCGCTGGTTGGGCTCTCCCACCAGGACGCCGTGGCCCTCCTTCGCTCAGCCGCTGGCCTGGTGCAGCTGGTGGTCGCTAGCAAGGTACGGTCCACTCCTTGGTGGTCTCCTGAAGATACATCCACAGGAGTTCATGCAAGCGCTGTGTGGAAAGGGCTTATTTTTGATAGAGAATCATGTGCATATTTGCTCCCCTAAATTTAACACAGAGCTATGGGAAGTATATCAGTAGCTGCCATAAATCTGTGGTGAATCAGCAGGGTATAGAGCAACTTAATGATTTGCTTGTATTGTCACTCTCATTGAGTGTGCAAATGAGCCTGCATTTATTCGTGCAAACGTTACTTAAATTTGGGCCAAAAATATTTTCTTAAAATATATGCTAAATAAAGCAGGCTGTTCTCAGCCCCTTCTGCTTCCTGCCTGCCCAGCCTCCGTAGCTCTCATCTCTCCTATCTGTGTGCCTGAGGTCTCTTGATGATGATCTCTTGGCTTGAGTTCCTTATTTTGTCCTTGTTAATAGCATGGAGTGGAGCTCTTACAGATAAAGGAGCATGAAATTTCAGGGAAATGAGAGTGGAACTCATTTATCAGTCAGGCGCCTCGTTCTGCTTTCATTGCAGGAGATTGAGGGGATATTACACAACATTTTTTCCTTTGTTTAAGAAAATCCTGCCCGCCCCTGTTTCCTCTCCTTTCCGGTCCGCAGCCTGCTGCTCCCCAGCTCGGGTTGATGCAGGCACTTGGTGGGTGGCCAGCCGGCTCCTGAAAGCACCTAGGGTCTCAAAGAAGGACCTTTGGAGTGGTGGCAGGAGCATCTTGGGCCAAAGGGACTGCTTGTGAACCTGTGTTTCCAGGAGAAGTGTGCTGTGTGCCAGCAGGCCAATGCATCAGCATCTTAAATTTTTTTTCTCAGCTTTATTTCCAAGCTGCCCCAGCCAACCTGGTGCAGGTTTCTGCGAGTCTGATGTCTGGATGCTCTTGTGGCTTCCCAGGATGCTTAATGCTTGCTCAAGGAGAGGCTCTATGCCACCAGGTTAAAAGTGAAGAGCCTGTAACTTGTGTCACATCTCAGTTTTAGACAGCCAAGCTCCTTGAAGGCCTTCTGTAGGCCCAGAGGCTGCTATGAAACCCACTGGTGTTTGTTCTGTAAACAGCACGCTTTGACCTGAAGCAGGTGCACTCTGTATTTCCTTTAGACAATTGGACTTTCTGCCAAAACGCAAAGCAGGAGACTGCATACGTTTCTCCCTAAAATTGCTTGTTTGTGTGATGGCTGCATCGGAGTAGTCATCGCGGAGGAGCTGGCAGCCCAGAACTTGACCCCCCTCATCAGGCTGTGAGTCTCTTTGGCCCACGCTCTGCGCCCTTGGACAGCATTCCTGTCCCTGGGAGGAGGACTTGGAGAGTCCATGCCCTGCTCCAGGCGGTCTCGGAGAATGTATAAATAGGTGAAGTGTTCCCCAGCAGCTCCCTCTGGGCAGCCTTTGCTGGTATGGGAAAAGCAGCCTTGCAGATTGGCCTGGGGAGCACCCTTGAATGCAGGATTTGTTCTGAAATCAATCAAGTTAAGAGTCTTTCGGATGATGCCCGTGTTTGCCACCTGGAGAAGGTGCCACAGGCTGGGGACAGATCCTGAAGCATGGGGACTGAGCTGGCAGAGGATCGCGGGGCCAGTGTTTGTTTTGTTCTCCTAGGTGGGGTGTCTTATTCTTACACGTGCAGGTAGATAAATGTGTGAAGGGAACATCCACACAGAGGGGGAGCGGGAGCGCAGGGTGTGATTTGGGATGCGACGAAATGAGTAATGAGGTCTGTAAACTCTGAGTCTGCTTGCAGGGACGTTTAATAAACCCGCAGTGGAGAGGAGCAGGCTGCTGGGGAAGTGTTTATTTTAAATTCTCCTTCATGAAATCTAAATGATTTAGGCGTGTATTAGCCCGTGTTTACTATACATGCACTTTAAAAACAGGTCTGCTTCTCGTAACTGGACCATTAAAGTTTGAGTACGTGGAAGTGTGTAAGGAGGGGGGGACTACCAGGGAGCCCTCGCTAGGCAGGAGAAATGGAGAGGTTTCCCCGTGACTTCGGTGGGTTTCTGCATGCGATGTAACATGTTTTGTTGTCTCTTGGGTAGGAATCTGCTGAAGGGGATTTTCTGAAGTACCCATCTACCAGTTTGCCAGACTTGCTTAGCACTTGCTCAGTCCAAGACTCTGTCTCTTGCACTGACAATAAGGAAAATGAAGAGCCAGAAGAAGACGACATGAAAGGAGTGACTGTGTCTCCTGAAAAACTGGTCACTGTAAGTGTGGCTTTGGTGTGACATTTTTGCTCTCTCCCTTGACGCCCATTTGCCATCTGTCGCATTCTCCTACAGCCTGACATGGAGCAGGTCCTCGGGACGGGGCAATCCCACCCAGCCCTTCTTTGCATGGGACATGGGTGACAAGCTGAAATGGGGATGGATTCTAGCCCAGCATCTGCCGTCTCTTGCTACTTGCAAACCAGCAGCACAGGGAGCGGGAGCTCTCGTGTCCTCCAAGCTATGTGGCAATCGCGGTTTTGTTTTTCTCTGCTGTTGGATTGTTTTCCTCCCACTTCTGCTGCTTTTGTTGGACCTGATGCAAAGTCTCTTGCAGCGCTTACGCAGTAACACACTCTTCTTTCCCCTTCTTTTGTAACTAAACTTCTTTAACAGTTTATGATCCAGGTCTTCAAGTTTTTATTTGCTTTCTTGACTCCAACAGACACTTTTGGGGGGAGGGGTATGAATTTCTGGCTGTGAACCGTAACTGAGATTTTGCTGAATAAATGCTGCTGGTTGATAATCTCACTTGCATTCCCTTCAGGCCTGCATTAAGAAGAGATTAAGTGGATTATCGTTATTTATTTGTACCATAGCAGCTCTCTCAAAGTTCATCGGTGTTCTGGGCCTCTTGTTGTATTGTACAGACAAAGAATAAAATGATGTTTGTACTTGAAAGAGTGCACAGGCTGGTTTTCCAGCAAGGGAAAGCAAGTGGATTCACTTGAAGCTTTTATCTTTTTATTTTAGCTTCTTGTCTTTCCCCCCCCTCTTTTCTGCAGCAATTATAATAAATCTCTTAAACCCTTGGATGGCTCAGACATGATACTGGTTTGGTGATTTGTTCTGATCTCATATTCTTATACTTTTCTGAGTAAAAGACCACTCCCCGGGACAAGTCTGGCACTGTAGTCCAGTTGATGCTGGCGTTCATTTCATACCTGCCTGTTATCTCTGACCTCCTTTGGGTCTGTGCTTACAACACTCACTCTCATGTGTCTCTTTACTGTGACAAGTGTTCTTATTTCTTCACTGTCTTCTCTCCTGTGTGCCAGGGTGCCTTTTCGTGGGGAGGAAGGGAAAAACAAATAAATCGGGGATGTTTAGCGTGCTGATGAGAGTGTAGTGTTTGCGTGCTAACTTGAGTGGGCACCTAAGCATTCTTTCAGCTATCAAAATACTTTAAATTCTTCTATATATCATACTTCAAATTCTGGTAATTTTTTATAGGGCTCGGCAACACTTAAAAATAAATTTTGTCAAAAAATTAATTACGTGTGGCTTCAGGATGCAGCTCCACATGCTTCCAGCGATTCAGCACATGCTGGGAGTTACTTGCCACGTGGTTTACTCCTGACTTTGCAGTAAGGAAAACTTTGCCTGGTTTTCAGCGTTCTGAAACCCCTGTTTGCAGGGCACTCTGCAGTCTGGGCTGGACACACCATAGAGTGTAAACTCCTTGGCTCTACCCACAAGCTTGATCCGTCCACATCAGATCAGGGAGAGCTGAGCCGGGCTGTGCAAATCCTGCATGCTGCCAGGCAGGACATAGGAAGGTAAATGTATAGAAAAGATAAACGTCACTCATGGCTTCTTTCTACCTGGCAAGATGAGGGGAATTTTTCATAGCAAAGCTTAGAAGTTGATTTCAGGGTCAGCATGAACATGAAGCATCACATGACTTTATTTTCTTACTTACTTTACTTTCATTTTTTTAAAAATATATACATGTAGTCATAAATTATTGGAAAACTGTTTTGGAAATTACAGTTCTTTGCTGCTCCTGCAGTCTTGATCATAGTCACATGTCTTTTCTTTCCCTCGTATACATTCTATTATATTTATACTGCAGATAAGAGATGACAGTGTGACTGATAATTAAAGCAGGAACTAAGCTGGATCATTTTTAATCAGTACAAATATAATTGGTTTAGACTTCCAGGATGGGTGGTACTCAAGGTCTGGACCAGGTAACTGAGACAGTGGTCTTAATTTAAATGTCAGACTTCTTAGATTCGAAACCAGTTCTCAACCCAGCTCTGGCCAGGAGTTACCTTTCTCACCACCTATTTCTAACCTCTAACAAGAGGTTAATAAATTTTCTGGTTTACTGTGCAGGGCTTTGTAAACAGTTAAAGGGATGCTGTTGGGTGCTGGGTGGTTAGGTAGCAACAAGTAATTCAGAGTGATACATCATCAGCTGATGCTTCACTGTCTCTTTACTGACCAGTGTAGAAGATACTTCAAAAGTTGCAGGAGCTCTAGTGATGTCTAAGGTTGTTTCTCATTAACTTTGCTATGAATGTAGCAAATGGACTTGCTATTAATGCCTTAGTACATGGTTGCTTAAAGGTTAAACCAGGCACAATCCTTGGAGGCACATGGATCAATGTTATCTCCGGGAGCTCTCCATAGCCCTCCTGAGAGATAGAGACCCTCCTGCAGCTCACAGATGCATAGTGAGGTCTTCAGTGAAGTCATGTTTGAATTCAAAGGGACATTTCCAGGCAGAAAAGATAATCACTTGGAACTTAGGTACATAGTAAAAGTTTCAACTTTGTAGATGTCCAGAACCCATCTCGATCTGGCCCTTAGCAACCTGGTCAAAGTTGTCTCTGCTTTAAGAATTAGGGCTGGACNTTTGAAGATATATAAAGTAATAAATGTCTTTTCTACAGGCTGGATGCTAAAAGTTTTCCCTGTGAGCAAGTCCTTTAAAATTTTTAAATTCTGCTTCAGTGTTTGCAGGCAGGGAAATATAATCTGAACTAATCAGCTTCCCCAGGACACAGCAGAAGAGTTTAGTGACACTTGAAAATGGTGATTTAAGAGAAATAGCACTTGTAAGTCTTACTCAGAAGCCCACTTCTTGTGTTTCATTAATAAAAATTTCATAATACAATATAATTGGATATCTGTTCTTACACCATCTCCTTATGTAAAGCCCTATTTAACATGAAACATCCCTTAAAGTTCTAACTTTAATAAAAGTTCAGCTGCCAGGCAGAAAAAAGATTACATTAATATCCTTAAAGTTCATTTCTTCTAGAGCTGATTTAGCCAAAAGGTTTCTTAACTTCAGATACAAGCTACTGGGCCACAGAGTCATGTTGTGTTAAATTGTCCTCAGGCACTTTGGGGATTTTAAACTCTCCCTAAAATCTGTATTTTGCCTTGTGCAGTTGATAGAGCTATTTTAGAATGTCGTTATTTATGTCCAAGTGAAATAGGATGATATAATAGTATTTGCCTTTGATAATTTATTTTCAATTCTAACTCACTTTTCCTAGTATTGCTGTTGCTTGAAATTGAATCTGTCACTGTACTGCTGGCTGGCGGAGCAACCTGGGATATGAAATCTAAGGGGAAAGCAGGTCTACCAAGAATTTGCAAAGTGTCTGATGAATTTGGGGCATTGAGGAGCCCCGGACAGAGTCATGTACCATTCTTAATTGCTTCAAAGTCTTTTGCCTTTGTTTCTGCTGCTGCTGTGTTGTTCAGTACTGGGAGATCTGAGTATTTTTGAAGGGTTTGTCTTTATTGACCCAAGTGCATATTAATGGAGTAAAATTCCAGAAAGTTACCAAATGCAAGAAAAGAGTGTCTGCCTTGGTGGGTTTGATCTGTAGCTGCTGGAGGGAGGGAGGAGAGCCTGGGGACCATTCCTCTATACTTTGCTTAATCTTGTGCTCTCCCTTCGATATCTCCTTCTCATGATGCTGGAGGCAGGACCCCAAGCAAAGTCTATTCTATGCAGAACACAGAATTGTACAGAAGAGGAATTTCTTATTTGGGAAAGGAGGTCATCGCTATCCCTACCTTTTGGGGGGCAGCTGGGGAGGGAGGTGATTTCCTTCCCCATGGCCAAGCTGACAACACAGGTGAGCCCTGGGGAAACAGCCTCTGGCCGCAGTCCTGGCTGTGTGACCCTCTGCTGAGGGATGGTGAAACCCTTTTGCTCATGTTTAATCAGCTTGAGTTGACCTGAAGTGCCTGATGTGTACCTTCTCACCGGCTGTGGGTGCGATTGCATGTGGAGACAGCTGTGACCCAGCAAGGTCTTGATCCTCCTACACAAAACAAGAGACAGGATGTCTCTGCTGTAAGGTTTCTTGCACGAGCTGGGTTTCCTTACCCCTGCTGAAACCTACTTGTGCTTTTTTGCAAGGCCTGAAGCTGAAAGTGCATAAATAAACATCTTCTGTGAATATGCAGAAATGCATTTGCTTACCCCCCTGCCTCCTTTCCCATTTTTATATTTTATCTGAACTGTAGGACTACTTAGTTATTTTCTCCTATGAGCCTTTCTGTCTTACTGAGGAATCCACATATAATTACCTGTAGCCATGCAAGCATAATAAGGAAGAGGATAACAATGCCGTAAGTTTAAAAACACTCGTGGGGTCAAAAGTTCTTCTGGAAACACTGGGAGAGAATTTCAGAGAAAGCATTAGCACTGAGAAGGAACAGGAAGCATAAGTCAACAATTAAATGTGTGCAGAGCACGGAGAGGCACCCTTATTACTTGGAGGACTTGAGCGTTTGTTCCCATTAGGGCACTGCAGTCTCCAAAGAGGTTGCTGGAACACGACTCACCCCTCAAACAGCACTGCACGACTGAAAATAAAGCAAGAAAGAGCTTTTGCTGGCAGAAATCTGCTTTGCAATGAAATGCTTTACTTGGCGAGGGGTGGGGGTTGGGGAGAAGAAGAAGCTGTTGTAAGGCTCGGTTGTGGCCAGCCCTTGTCCTGGTGAAGGGCTTAATAACTCCTTTCCTCTTCATGGTGAGGGCTGGAGGTGTTTGCTGATGCTGCCTCCTGCCAGATCGCCGTTGGAAGGGGCAGGCGAGGGCAGGCTCCAGCCTCATCTCAGCATGGCTTAGAGCTGCTGCTCAGCTGTGAATACTGCATTTGTTGAAAGTCTGGCAGCGCTGAAGGTACAGGCTTGTCCAGCAAATCCATGCGTCTCTGCCCGTGCAGTGCCCTTCGCTCATGCTGCAGCTGAGCAGGGTCCTACACTGATTCCAGAGGACTGGGGAAGTGCAAGTCTTTAGAGTGAATGTGGTCAAGAATTTGGGCAAGAGAAAAATGACAAAATATTTGGGAACCAAATCCTGTTTGCCCAATATGGCTCTTCTTCTTGTGTCATTTCCAGGAGCTGTATGACATTGAAATAAGCAATTGGAATTCATCTTATTGCCAGGGGGGATGTTCACCGATGGGCTGACGGTGGTGCTGCGACACTGGGAAGGGCTTGGGGAAGGTGTGGGCACACACATCCCAGGAGTTTGCAGGGAAGGGAGAGTGGTGAAAGGTCCCCAGGCGGGCATCTAATTGATTCAGTGTTTTTCACACATTCTAAAATTGACCTGTCAAGGAGATGTTACTGTGAATGTAAGTTCAGGAGGGAGTTCCTCAGCACCAGTCCCTTTCTTCCCTGTGTCTGGATCGCAGCCCTTCTGGGCCACTCTCTACTGGCTCCATGTTAAAGGCAAGCCCAGAGAAAACTGTTTCACCCAGAGGCCGGTACTCTGAAGGGTTCCCTGTAGACATGGTCCAGCCTACAAACTGTGAAATATCTCCTGTTGCTTGGGCTCATGGTAGATAACCTTTTTGGCTTGACCATAAATATCAGTCTAGTGTAGACAATGCCCAGAGTTGCAATTCTTACTCTTCCCGTGAGATATGTTTGCAAGCCAAGTCAGCAGAGCGACAGAAACACAAGTTTATCTACAGTACAGGTTCTGCATGGCTTTTGTTTTTGTGAATGAGGGTTTTTCCCATAAAGCAACAGATACAGTACAGGCTGTCTCTCCTTTGGCTGGTTGGATAACTGCCCAGGTTTGAAGGAGATGAACTGCCTTAAACAAGCTAAAAATAACACCCTCATGGCACTGGAACAAGAGAGATGCTGTCACAGCCATGCGGTTCACACACAGTAACAGAAGGATGATAAAGGCTGTTGGATTTGAGAGTCGGTGTGAATGTCGTACCATTACATCTGCAGTTTCTTTACCTGCGAATGTGCACGGTTTGGTCTTGGTTGTGCTCAGTTGAAACTCATTTGAGATGTGCTGTGCTTGAATAAATACAGCCTGTATAATGTCTAATGGCCTAATGATCAAATCCTTGATGTGAGTATGAAAGATACTTGATGCTTATGTATTCCACATCCTCTTATGTGCTTAGGATGATATCAAACGTGGGTATGGAGCTGAGATACAAAGCTCTCCACCAGCTGTGTCATGGGAACGCTCTTTGCAGCTGTGGGTTTGCTTTGGTATTAGGAAGATCTTGCTTCTTTCTCAGGAGAGTTGTTTATTTTGAGGACTGCTTATTGGTTTCTTTGTCCCCCATCGTGAGTAAAAACGTCATTTAAAAAAAAAAAAAAAAGGCAGAATCAATTTATTGTTTGTCATGATGGATAGGCTCTGGATTTGTTCTAAGCCGTGAACTGAGCATTTATTAAATAAAATAATGGAGGAGCTGGACCAGCTTTCGCACAGCGTGAGTTCCATGTTTGTCTTTCCTCTGTTTACCAGGAGGAATCTTCTGGGACCTCTCTGCGGCACACGGAGACATCTCGTGGGCAGCAACCAAACTACATGCAAGCGTGTCATGCTTTTTGATGTTTGGAGGGAAAAAAGGATTAAGCATAAAAAAGAGAGCAGCAGTGATCCATTTGTGCACCATTTCAGAAAGGTGTGCATTTAATTAGCTTAGAAACCAGTTCTAGTGAAATTGATAATGTGTTGCAGGAGAAGAGCGATATGGTCCAAAAAGAATTGGGACCTAGGAGCATCTTGCAAGGCATATGTTGTCTGTGATACCTGCGTCTTGGGCAACTTAGCTGCTTTAGCCATTTCCTGCATGTCTTCCTATTTAAAAGGGTGTTTTTAAATTTTGTCTCTTCTAGACATTGTTATTAATTTTAGCAGCTGTTTGAAAGCCTGAAAATGAAGTCTGCTTCCAGCATCCTCTAGGCTGTGGTCGGTGCGTTGGGGTTCCTGGTATCAAACACACTGAAGAAGACTTTTGGGGTGTCTTGTACAAAAGAAGTAAGAGTGTTCTGGAAGATGAGAGTGACTCAGCTCTGCCACAGAGCGTTTCCAGCCTGTTTGCTGCGGGTGCTGCTGGCTTTGTGCTGGTGAGTGCCAGGTCATCTTCCGTGTGCAGGTTTGTGTGTGACGGCTCTGTAGGCTTGGTAAAGAGCCATAAAAGTAACCATTGGTGTTTTGTACCTCCTGAAGCTGATAGCAATGCCCTTTCTAGCAGGAGGTCAGTCTGTTCTCCCAAGAAACAGGCAATTGGGCAAGAGGAAATGACCTCAAGCTGTGCCAGGGGAGGTTCAGAATGGATTTTAGGAAACATTTTTACACTGAAAGGATTATTAAGCATCGGAACAGCNGGCAACTCTATGACTCTAATGACTACCTTACAGCAAAGGCTTAGGGTGGCTTTTGGATGCAGGCATTTGGTAGAGTTGATGGACCAAGCATTCTCAAAGACCACTTTAAATGGGTTTTGTTTTGTTTATTTGGCATTTCCACCTATTCAGAAAATCAGGCAGCTCCGGTTCTTGACTCTTTATCAAACTTCCTGATCTTCTTGCTGCACATGAACTGGGAGTTTTCCAACACTTTCTTTATAATTAGGTAACAGCAGCCTCAGGTTCCCATCTCCTTTGCCCGGGCAGGAGGAAGCACCAGCTGCACCCGGTGGTACTGGCAGGGGTAATTCCCAGACAAGCTCCTGGGGAAGGTGGCCAATGCCTTGTTTTACCAGCACAGCCAAATATAGGCCAAATCTGAGCCCTCCTGGAGCCGTGCTAGCAGAGCCTGCTGTGGCCAACGTGCAGAGCCACTGTCTACCCCAGCAGCTTCAAGCAAGGGGGAGAAACCGGGGCACCAGATTTTTCTAAGATGCCAGTTAAGGCACTGAATTAGCACCATGATGGAGGTGATGTTCCTCTTTTCGTCTATCCCTGGCTCCATTTGGATCTCTGCTCTTGTGCCATGACAGAAAAGAGCAGCATTGCAATACCATTTTAGAAGCGGAGAGTCATAGACTCATGGAGTCCTGTAGTTTACTTCAGAAATCATCAAACCTGGGTTTAATTTGGTTTGGCTGGGGTTGCTGCACTTCAGAAAGGTGTCCCTGGGTGCTGCAACCCTTGATGCTGTGCGTCCTGGCTCATCCTGCGCTTTCCAGCATCTGGGCAGCTTTGTCTGTGCCCTAAAACAGAGCAATAAGCCATTGGAAACTCAGTGCTGGCCAAGATTAGAAAATCCATGTCCTCTGCATTGTTTGCAGTGTTAATTCTGGTAAATTACAGTGCTGCAGTTTGTAATTTATCTGGGAGATGGATTCAATTAAATTGAAAAAGAGCTAATTTAAATGGAAAGGTATTTTACTTTCTGTGTGAGGGAAAGGGGCCTGTGGAGCTCCCTGCCTACCTGATACATTTAAAGCTTAAAGCATGCTGTGCTCCAGAAAGCAATAAATAATTGCACAAGTAACTGGAACAACTAGAATTATAATAGATCTTTGAAGAAAATCTCCAAAACTTTTGGAAAGGCTGAAGCCTATCTGGAATCAGCTGGTCTGGAGGGAGGAGGAGGAAAGACTTCACACACAGGGCTCAGGTGAAGCCAGGTTTGCCTGGCGGGTTTCACACCTTTCTCCGGAGGGGCTTGGAGGCTGGCTGGGTTCATCCTATGGGCAGGAGCCTCAGGTTGTTTTAGATACGTGTGGGATAGTGCTGCTTAGGGAAAACCTGTCCTGGCTGTGTTGAGGCTGAAGATAATCGTAGAAATGCCCAGGCAGGAAGGGAGTTTTCAAATCGCTGAATCCAACCGTCAATCTAGCACTGGCAGAAAACATCACTAAACGGTGTCTGTCAGCACCGCATCTACCTGTCTGTTGCATACCTCCAGGGATGGCCAGTACACTGCTTCCCTGGGCAGCCTGTTCCAATGCTTGATAGCCCTTCTGGTGTAGATATTTTTCCTGATATCCAATCTAAACCTCCCCTGGTGCAACTTGAGGCGGTTTCCTCTTGTCCTAAACGTGAGGAATTGTCCTCTGGAGCCTGTGCAGGGGCACGGCCATTCCTCTTTCACATTACCGTTTTAAAGAACAGGGGTGGGCTTGCCGGGGGGCTTGCTTTGCCAGCGCAGTCAGGGCTGACTTGGGTGTTCTGCGGGTGGCTCGGTCTAATCCACGCCGTTTGGCTACCTGGTACCAGGTCGAACTTGCCTCCGTCCTGCTATAGCTCCTGCCGGGGGTAGTCAGGGTGGGATCAGCGATGGGGAAGGCAGCAGCTTCGGAGCTCGGCAACCCCCAGCAGCGGGGTTATTCGCTTATTAAATCGTGTCGTCCCCTGTGCGCCGCCTTGTTCCTGCAGATGGGCGGCGATTGCCAAGCTGTTTGCGGTTAAACGAGGCAGACTCTTATGATCCCCGTTCCTCATCTCGCCTAATTAAGGGCCTGGTCACGCTGGAGCTCTGCCCAAGCGAGGACTCTGGGGGCAGTTGTTCCTTCTGGTGCGGTGCCAGGACCGCGTGTCCCTGATAGCGCCGTCTCCTTTGAAATCAATTGAGATGTCACCATCGTTTGATCCTGGAGCTACTTAATGAACTGGCAAAATGGGCTCTATTTTTAGATCTCCTTTCAAACTACCGTGCGTGTTAAAGCTCCCCTTGTCCTTAAGGCCCGGGATGGCGTTTGGCAGGATTTATTGGTTTAGTTTAATAGGAGGCATACAGAACTGAAATAATAAGCTCCGTTTCCCTGAAAGTGAGGAAAATTAAAATGGCATGGTTAAACGCGGGCGGCCGCCTCGAGACAGTAAAGCGATATGTTCACATGTGGCCAGAAGGGTAAGGTGGAGCTGGGTTTTTCTTCTTGTCTGAGCTACGGCAGAGCCAAAGATAACAGACGCACGACTTCGGGGAGTTCTCGCAAGCTTTGTGGATTGGATTTCTAAGTGTCTTCTGAGCCGGGTGAAACTGCTGGTGGTTTATTAGACAAACTCAACAATTTAAAGAATACCTACTTCATGGTGAATGCTAAAGTGTCTTCCTCTACATGCTTATAATTACCATCAAGGAAGGATTTTTACTAAAACAAGAAATAAACACAGACATAGGTAATTGAGATGTTTTTACTGCTTATTGCAGCCTGAAGCCAAGTTGGATAAAATGTAATTTCAGGAAGCTGCTGAGAACGTCTTGAGGCTTTCCCCAGTGCTGGTGTTTGCTAACACATGCCCTTCTGTTGATCAAACATGGACCTTGGGGGTCCCTATAGGGTTATGCGGGGATGAGGTGAAGGGATTGGAGATGCACCGTTTTAATGCGGGTGGCGATTGCCTCCTGTTCTCCCTCGCACCCTGCTAGATGGAAATGTGTGTAATCGTAGAATGCATCTGTACTTGCTTTGGTTGCACAGTCAAAACAAATAAAAGCAAAAAAAAAAGCTCTAAGCTGAACCCAAATGCTACGTTGTAGAAACACAAGATGTCCCACATAGGTCCATCTTGTGGAAACTGGCTGTGGCTATTTCGGCATCTCTTCGTACCCTGCTGCAAACTAACCCTTTTTTCCCCCCTTGCTCTGGGCTGGAGGAAGCAATGTAGCTTTGGATGGGGAGTTGTGTGGTCCCATCAGGTGTAAGTGCCCATGTCCATGCAGTCCACAGAAACAAAACAGCTCTGCAGCTCCGGACCCGAGCTGGGTTGTGCTCAGCTCCAGAAAAGTGAGATTGGACCCATCCTTGGCTGTTGGGATAGTTAAACAGCGTAAACAGCACACCAGCCACGTTGGCTGCTCCAGTTGGGCATCCCCCTTGTTTTCCTCCATCCCAGCTCTCCAGCTGTTTTCCACCATGGAGTTAACACTGCTCCTTAGTACTGATTGGTTTTTATGCTTTGAAACTAAAGCTGTATGATTTTTCTGTGACGTGCAACTGATTTCTACCTTTCTACAAGGGAGAAGTTCTCACTTATAAAGCGTATTTTTGCTTATATGATAAATTCCAGCATAACTCTCTGTGATCTATGAAGTCCCAGCTCACTTGTAAACGATTCTGCTGCTTTCTGAGTATGCTCTCAAAGGATCATAGGGAGAGTTGGTGATACTTTGGCTGTGGGTTTGTTTGGTGTGGTTTTTTTTTATTTGATTCCTTACAACTTTTCTGTAATGAGTTCCTCACTGGGATGGCCAGGTTTTAAGCACTGGTTTTCTCAGGCTTCTTGAGATGAATCCTACTACATGGAGCTGTGAGCTGCAAAGTATTTGATACTAGAAGTGGACTCTGAAGTAGTTGGTGCAATGCCTTGAAAAATCAGTAAGAACTGGCTAGGATTTGCAAACTGTGTAAACGCTGTGTAGCTGTTCATGATGAAGGGGGAGGAATAAAAAGCGGTTTCCATACCAGCTTCCTGTTATCTGATGGTTTTATCTTTTCCTGAAGTTTTTGCTCTGTGAACTTGTCCTTGTTTCAGCTACGACGGAGTTAATTTTCTTCCTAGTAGCTGCTGCATTTTGGATTTAGTACGGGAATAATGTTGATAACACGTATTGCTTTAACAGTTGCTAGGTAATGTTTATATTGTCAAGGAATTGTTCAGCTTCCCATGAGAAGCTGAATGGGAACACAGTCAGGACAAGCAGGAATATTTCATACCACAGACGTCATGCTTAGTGTATAAATGAGGACGGGTTGGGGGACAAGAAATCCACAATCACTGCTCAGGACAGGCCAGGCCTCTGATCATTAGGTGGTGAGCAATTGTATTGCATCACTTTATTTTGTATATTCTTTTACCATTGTTATTATTTTTTTTTCTTCCGCTACTGTTCTATTAAGCTGCCACTATCTCAACCCATGAAGCTTTTTTTCCTTTTTCTCCCTCTGCTCCCTATTCTACTTGGAGGGGGGGAGAAATGGGTGAACGGCTGCATCATGGTCCTTGTTGCCAGCTGCGGTTAAACTACAACTGTGCTGAAATCACGAAATCTAGACACTGTGCAAAAGAAAAGCTTTGGCTTTCTTTGTTTGGGGATAAGAGGGCCTGGGGGATGTGAGGCAGAGTCCTAGGGAAATCCTGCTGGTGTTGGGCTTGAATCGTGGAAGCAGAAATTATTTTAAAAATAAGAATGTTTAGTCATTTGGGTGGTATTTTTCTCTAAACTGACTTCCAGCAGTTTGTATAGTACATTAAAAGTATAATGCAACCAGTAAGCGGCGATATTGGAAATTCTGTCATCCTTGCCATGAGCTGTCAGGGTAATGGTGCAGAAGATGAATGATGGGTGACGGGATAAAAATGCAAAAGGATTAGTGTATGTACAGGGGAGCCTGTCGAGAATCACTGTGTGGCAGTGATTCTGTAGGAATCTAGAAGAATTACTGCTGTAGCTGGGTAAAGGAGGCAGTGAGTGAAGAAGGGGGTCAGCAAGGTCTTTCCACACCTCATGAGGTCTTTGTGGGTGTGGGTGTGGCCATACTGCTGTACATTGTCACCTTCCATTGTCACCTGCCTCTTGGCAAACATGATGGGCAAACAGGCTCCTCCTGCCTTGACCTATTTACTCAGGCTGGCGGGTTGCAAGTCCACACATAAATTTGAGCATTTCCAGGCTTTTAGGTGCTTAGCTGTGCAGTTTTCATAACTTTCTGTTAAATTAGCTTTCCATCCATTCTATGTCAGCTCTGGACACTAACAATAAAACAACATTTTTAAAAAGCAGTTGTCTCTTATCTATAAAAATGTGATGCACCTGGAAGCTTGCTGATGCAAGCAATTAAAGCTGGGTTAAAAACTTGTTAAACTGCAGGTGGAAGCACCTGAATGAGGTGCTGTGGGTTCTAGAGGCACTCTGAGGACATCAGTGTGGAACCCTGAAGAGGATCCCTGGCCATACGGAGCTGTAGGTGTGTGTACTCTGTGGTAAAATTTGCAATAATGTCCAAAGGTGTTGCTGAAAATTACTTACAGAAATGTGTGCTGGTAATGTGTGTAATGTAATGACATGTTTTGGAAAAAGAAGATGATACACAGTAAAATTTTTGTCCCATAGTGAAAATAAGAGGGATCCCATCAACTTCTCTTGTTTACAAGTAAATAAGTTTGGGGATTTTTTCCTTAATTTTTTCAGGTGATGGAAACTGAGAAGTCTCAAGATCCAGCTTGTGCAGAAGC